>JAUOBV010190857.1:0-12041 GCA_032360425.1 Rubia occidens
GTTGAACAGATAGGTCAAAATATTCTTCCCTCTTTACTATTAGATCTCACGTATTTTATATGTTGAGTGATTTGGACTACGAAAAAAGTATAATTAATTATTTTAACTCAAAAGAAGATGAATGGGTGAAAGTGTTTGTGTGCACGTGCAATTTAAAAGCTCTTTAATGTGTAATTTTGTATTTTGTGCAATTTGGATGGGGAAAACGGATAATTATGTATTTTCACTTGAAGGAAAATGAATTGGTGAAAGTGTGTGCGAGCAGATGCAATTAAAGAGCCGTGATATGGGAGCCAAGAAACATATTTTTAGTGACACGTGGCTTCATTTACGAAGCCCGGACTTTGTGGAACGGATAAGTCAAAATACGTATTCCTTTTTATTATTAGATTACATGTATTTTTATATGCTAAGCGATTTGGACAGGGAAAAAGGCATAATTATGTAATTTAACTCAAAAAATATAAATGGGTGAAAGTGTATGTAAGCACAGGCAATTTAAGAGCTATTAATGGGTACTTTTATATTTTGAGTAATTTGGATGTGGAAAAGGGATAATTATGTATTTTAAAAAAAGAATATGAATTGGTCAAAGAGCGTGTGGGCAAGTGCAATTAAAGAGAAGTGAATTGGGTATTTTTAATAACTTTTATGTCGCACAAGCTTATGGCCCTAGCACGGGAAATTTATATTATTCCACTGCCTACCTCAATTTTCCACTGATCACCCCTCCGAGGACCATTAAAACACCTTATTTCTTCTTCTTCATTTCAGACTCAAAAATAGAGAAAATCGCGGCTTTCTCAGCTGTTCAAATGGCGGAGAAGGCCTTCGCTACCGTTAAAACTGCTGGTTCAGCCGTGAATCTCCATTTCATTTGTAAATCAAAGATTAAGAAATATGGGTTTTAATTGGTGAGAATGATTGTTGAAGAATATTAGCTAGAGGGAAGTGAAACCGGGAGGACCGAGACACTTTAACAGGGAGCCTCCCAGATTACCAACTAGGACTTCGGCCATCGTCTCCATTCAAAGAATCGATAAAGCCACAAATTTCTACATTTTGTGCTTATAATAAAGAAGAGGAGAAAAATAGGGGTTTTATTAACTCCTATGGGGGGGATTTGGGGCAAATTAAGGCATATGATAAAATGGTACATTTTTTTAGCAGCAGAGTTATAAGTTAGCTCAGAACAAAAGGTTAAAAAAGTGCCCATTAAAAAGTTCTTAAACTGCACGTGCTCACACGCGGCTTCACAAATTCATTTTCTTCTTTGTTAAAATACATAATTATCCTTTTTTTACTGTCCAAATGGCACAACATATAAAAGTAAATAAAATCTACTAATAAACTTGTAGAATTTTTTGACATATTCGCTCGTGCAATATAAGTGCCATATTGAGTGAAGCGTGTCCAAATAGCGTGCATACTGTCACTGAACAGTAACTTAAATAATTAATTATAATGATATATTACTCAATTCACATTGATTTCTATCTAACTCAATTGCTCAATAGAGGAGAATGTTTGAAATGAAGAAGAGAAAAAAGTTGTCTAATAAACTGATAATTATGAACACATTATTTTTTTTCCGTTTAATGCTCATAAGCAAATATATTTTTTAAAAAGAAAAGATGTGGATTAAATTGAGTAATATAGTGATTATAAAAAAGTATCCACATTAAATGTTTTATGGGGACCTAAAACAAATAACCAGAACATATTTACGCAAATCATTTATTTTATATGTAATATAAAATTATTTTACGTGCATAAATAGATTTACGTAAGTCAGGGGCATTAAATTTGTGTTAAACGGAGTCCTGGCAAATTTTGGCCACCCAATTGCCCCAAACTCGCTTTCGGATGCCATTGTACGAGTAGCTGAACTTTGTCGTCTCCCCTTTGCCCCTCATTGTGCCTTTTTCAAATGAAGAAAAGCCTTTCGCAAGGTTTTTCTTTAGTTGACGATATGGTTTCTGACCATTACCAGAGTTAGAACTTCTAGCGAAGCCACTGATCTCCATTGTCGAAAATGATTATTGCCAATGAGTGTGAGGACGAATGTGAGTATTGGTGAATTTATGCGGAGATTTTAATGAGAAACAACTTTTGAGTAACACCTGACCTCATTTACGAAGCCCAGACATTGTGGAACGGATCGGTCAAAATATTCATCCCTCTTTATTATTATATCTCAAGTATTTTATATGTTGAGTGATTTGGACTACAAAAAAGGACAATTAATTCTTTTAACTAAAAATAATATGAATGTAAGAAAGTGTTTGTGTGCACGTGCAATTTAAGAGTTGTTTAATGGGTACTTTTGTATTTTGTGCAATTTGGACGGGGAAAATGGGTAATTATGTATTTAATCTCAAGAGAAAATGAATTGGTGAAAGTGTGTGCGAGCAGGTGCAATTGAAGAGCCGGGAAATGGGAGCCAAGAAACATCTTTTGAGTGAAACGTTGCTTCATTTACGAAGCCCGGACATTGTGGAATGGATAAGTTAAAGTATTTATTCCTTTTATTGTTAGATCACATGTATTTTTATATGTTGAGCGATCGGGACAAGGCAAAAGGCATAATTATGTATTTTAACTCAAAAAAATTATCAACGGGTGAAAGTGTGTGTAAGCACGTGCAATTAAAGAAATGTTAATGGGTACTTTTACATTTTGAGCAATTTGGATGTGGAAAAGGGATAATTATGTATTTAACCAAAAAAGAATATGAATTGGTGAAAGAGCTTGCGAGCAAGTGAAATTAAAGAGCAGTATATTGGGTATTTTTATTTTCTTTTATGTTGAACAAGATTATGGCCCTAGCACGGGAAATTTGTATTATTCCACTGCCTACCTCAATTTGCCACTGATCACCCCTCCGAGGACCCTTAAAACACCTTATTTCTTCTTCTTCATTTGAGATTCAAAAATAGGGAAATCATGGATTTCCCAGTGGTTCAAATGGCGGAGATGGCTTTCGCAGCCGTTAAAACTGCTGGTTAAGCCGTGGATCTCCATTTTGTTTGTAAATCAAAGATTAAGAAATATGGGTTTTAATTAGTCAGAATGATTGTTGAAGAAGATTAGCTAGAGGGAAGTGAAACAGGGAGGACCATGACACTTGATAGGGAGCCTCCCAGGTTACCAACTAGGACTTCGGCCATCATCTCCATTCAAAGAATCGATAAAGCCATGAATTTCAATATTTTGTGTTCATAATCAAGAAGAGGAGAAAAACAGGGGTTTTATTGACTCCTATGGGGGCATTTGGGGGAAATTGAGGCAAATGATAAAATGGTACATGTTTTTAGCAGCAGAGTTAAGAGTTATCTCGGAACAAAAGGTTAATAAGTGGGCACTAAAAGGTTCTTAAATTGCTCGTTCACACACGCAGCTTCAGAAATTCTTTTTCTTTTGAGTTAAAATACATAATTATCCTTTTTTTACTGTCCAAATGGCACAACACATAAAAATAAATAAAATCTAGTAATAAACCTGGAGAATATTTTTTGACATGTTTGCTCGTACAATAAAAGTTCCATCTTGAGTGAAGCATGTCTAAATAGCATACATACTGTCACTGAACAATAAACTTAAATAATTAATTATAATGATGGTTTACTCAATTCACATTGATTTCTATCTAACTTGTTTGCTCAATAGAGGAGAATGTTGTAAATGAAGAAGAGAAAAAAGTTGTCCAATAAACTTATAATTATGAACACATTATTTTTTCTCCGTTTAATGCACATAAACAAATATATTTATAAAAAACAAAATATGTGGACTAAATTAAGTAATATAGTAATAATTAAATAGTATCCACATTAAATATTAGATGGAGAAACCTAAAAAAAACCAGAACACATTTACGCAAATCATTTATTGTATACGTAATATCAAATTTATTTTACTTGCATAAATAGATTTACGCAAGTCTGACGCATTATATTTTTGTTAAACGGAGTCTTGGCAAATTTCCGCCATCCAATTGCCCCACACTCGCTACCGGATGCCTTTGTACGGGCAGGTTACTTTTTTCGGCTCCCCTTTGCCCCTCATCGTGCCTTTTTGGGATGAAGAAGAGGCTTTCGCAAGGTTTTTCTTTAGTTGACGATTGGGTTTCTGACCATTGCCAGCGTTAGAACTGCTAGCGAAGCCGCTGATCTCCATTGTCGAAAACGATTATAGGCAATGAGTGTGAGGATGAATATGAGATTGGGGGAATTTATAGGATATTTTACTGAGAAGCATCTTTTGAGTGACACGTGGCCTTATTTACGAAGCCCGGACATTGTGAACAGAAAGGTCAAAATATTCATCCCTCTTTATTATTAGATCTCACGTATTTAACATGTTGAGTAATTTGGACTACAAAAAAGGATAATTAATTATTTTAACTCAAAAGATGATGAATGCAAGAAAGTGTTTGTGTGCACGTGCAATTTAAGAGTTGTTTAATGTGTACTTTTGTATTTTGTGCAATTTGGATGGGGAAAACAGATAATTATGTATTTTAACTTGAAAGAATATGAATTGGTTAAAATGTGTGCGAGCAGGTGCAATTGAAGAGCCGTGAAATGGGAGCCAAGAAACATCTTTTGAGTGACACGTGGCTTCATTTACGAAGCCCGGACATTGTGGAACGGAAAAGTCAAAATATTTATTCCTTTTTATTGTTAGATCACATGTATTTTTATATGTTGATGGATTTGGACAAGGCAAAAGGGATAATTATGTATTTTAACTCAAAAAAATACCAATGGGTGAAAGTGTGTGTAAGCACGTGCAATTTAAGAGCTGTTAATAGGTACTTTTATATTTTGAGCAATTTGGATGTGGAAAAGGGATAATTATGTATTTAAACAAAAAAGAATATTAATTGGTGAAAGAGTGTGATAGCAAGTGCAATTAAAGAGCATTGTATTGGGTATTTTTATTGTCTTTTATGTCGAACAAGATTATGGCTCTAGCGCGGGAAATTTGTATTATTCCACTACCTACCTCAATTTGCAACTGCTCACCCTCCGAGGACCATTAAAACACATTATTTCTTCTTCTTCATTTCAGACTCAAAAATAGGGCAAATCGCGGCTTTCTCAGTGGTTCAAATGGCGGAGATGGCCTTCGCAAGCGTTAAAACTACTGGTTAAGCCGTGGATCTCCATTTTGTTTGTAAATCAAAGATTAAGAAATGTGGGATTTAATCGGTGAGAATGATTGTTGAAGAAGATTAGCTAGAGGGAAGTGAAACCGGGAGGACCGAGACACTTGACAGGGAGCCTCCCAGGTTACCAACTAGGACTTCGGCCACCGTCTCCATTCAAAGAATCGATAAAGCCATGTATTTCTATATTTTGTGTTTATAATGAAGAAGAGGAGAAAAATAGGGGTTTTATTGACTCATATGTGGGTGATTTGGGGGCAAATTGAGGTATATGATAAAATGGTACATCTTTTTAGCGGCAGAGTCATAAGTTAGCTCGGAACAAAAGGTTAATAAGTACCATTAAAAAGTTCTTAAATTACCCCGTGCACACACGCGGCTTCACAAATTATTTTTATTTTGAGTTAAAATACATAATTATCCTTTTTTACTGTCCAAATGGCACATAATATAAAAATAAATTAAATCTAGTAATAAACTTGGAGAATTATTTTAACATATTCGCTCGTGCAATATAAGTGCCATACTGAGTGAAGCGTGTCTAAATAGCGCGCATATTGTCACTGAACAGTAACTTAAATAATTAATTATAATGATGTTTTACTCAATTCAAATTGATTTCTATCTAAGTCGATTGTTCAATAGAGGAGAATGTTGTAAATGAAGAAGAGAAAAAAGTTGTCCAATAATCTTATAATTATGAACACATTATTTTTTTCTCCGTTTAATGCACATAAACAAATATATTTATAAAAAACCAAATATGTGGATTAAATTAAGTAATATACTATTAATAAAAAATATCCACATAAGAAATATTTTATGGAGAAACCTAAAACAAATAACCATAACAAATTTACGCAAATCACTTCTTTTATATGTAATATCAAATTTATTTTACGTGCATAAATACATTTACGTAAGTCTGGCGCATTAAATTTGTGTTAAACGGAGTCCTGGCAAATTTCTGCCAACCAATTTCCCCACACTCGCTACTGGACGACTTTGTACGGGAACGTGAACTTTTTTGGCTCACCTTTGCCCCTCATTGTGCCTTTTTGGGATGAAGAAGATGCTTTCGCAAGGTCTTTCTTTAGTTGACGGCTGGGTTTCTAACCATTGCTAGCGTTAGAACTGCTAGCTAAGCCGCTGATCTCCATTGTCGAAAACAATTATAGGCAATGAGTGTGAGGACGAATGTGAGTTTGGGTGAATTTATAGGGAGATTTTACTGAGAAACATCTTTTGAGTGACGCTTGGCCTCATTTACGAAGCCCAGACATTGTGGAACAGATAGGTCAAAATATTCATCCCTCTTTATTATTAGATCTCACGTATTTTATATGTTGTGTAACGGTTAAGTCAAAGTATTTAATCCTTTTTATTGTTAGATCACATGTATTTTTTTATATGTTGAGCGATTTGGACAAGACAAAAGGGGATAATTATGTATTTTAACTCAAAAAAATCAATGGGTGAAAGTGTGTGTAAGCACGTGCAATTTATGAACTGTTAATGGGTACCTTTATATTTTGAGCAATTTGGATGTGGAAAAGGGATAATTTTGTATTTAAACAAAGAAAGAATATGAAATGGTGAAAGAACGTGCGAGCAAGTGCAATTAAAGAGCAGTGTATTGGGTATTTTTAATGTCTTTTATGTCGCACAAGATAATGGCCCTAGCACAGGAAATTTGTATTATTCCACTGCCTACCTCAATTTGTCACTAATCACCCTCCGAGGACCATTAAAACACCTTATTTCTTCTTCTTCATTTCAGACTCAAAAATAGGGAAAATCGTGGCTTTCTCAGTGGTTCAAATGGCGGAGATGGCCTTCGCAGCCGTTAAAAATGCGGGTTAAGCCGTGGATCTCCATTTTGTTGGTAAATCAAAGATTAAAAATATGGTTTTTAATTGGTGAGAATGATTGTTGTAGAAGATTAGCTAGAGTGAAGTGAAACCGGGAGGATCGAGACACTTGACAGGGAGCCTCCCATGTTACCAACTTGGACTTCGGCCACCATCTCCATTCAAAGAATCGATAAAGCCATGAATTTCTATATTTTGTATATATAATGAAGAAGAGGAGAAATACAGGGGTTTTATTGACTCCTATGGGGGAATTTGGGGTAAATTGAGACATGTGATTAAATGGTACATCTTTTTAGCGGCAGAGTTATAAGTTAGCTCGGAACAAAAGGTTAATAAGTTCCCAATAAAAAATTCTTCAATTGCCCGTGCACACACGCAGCTTCACAAATTCATTTTCTTTTAAGTTAAAATACATAATTATCCTTTTTTACTGTCCAAATGGCACAACATATAAAAATAAATAAAATCTAGTAATAAACTTTGAGAATTTTTTGACATATTCGCTGGTGCAATATAAGTGCCATATTCAGTGAAGCGTGTCTAAATAGCGTGCATATTGTCATTGAACAGTAACTTAAATAATTAATTATAGTGATGTTTTACTCAATTCAAATTGATTTCTATCGAACTTGATTGCTCAATAGAGAAGAATGTTGTAAATAAAAAAGAGAAAAAAGTTGTCTAATAAACTGATAATTATGAACACATTGTTTTTTCTCCGTTTAATGCACATAACAAAATTTATTTATAAAAAAGAAAATATGTGGATTAAATTAAGTTACATAGTAATTATAAAAAAGTATACACATTAAATATTATATGGAGAAAACTAAAAGAAATAACCAGAACACATTTACGCAAATAATTTATTTTATGTATAATATCAAATTTATTTTACGTGCATAAATAGATTTACGTAAGTCTGACGCATTAAATTTGTGTTAAACGAAGTCCTGGCAAATTTCGGCCTCCCAATTGCCCCACACTCGCTACCAGACGCCTTTGTACGGTCAGGTGAACTTTTTCGGCTCACCTTTGCCCCTCATTGTGCCTTTTTGGGATTTAGAAGAGGCTTTCGCAAGGTTTTTCTTCAGTTGACGATTGGGTTTCTGACCACTGCCAGCATTAGAACTGCTAGCGATGCCATTGATCTCCATTGTCGAAAATGATTATAGGCAATGAGTGTGAGGAAGAATGTGAGTTTGGGTAAATTTATAGGGAGATACTACTGAGAAACATATTTTGAGTAACATATGGCCTCATTTACAAAGCACAGACATTGTGGAACAGATAGGTCAAAATATTCATCACTCTTTATTATTAGATCTCACGTACTTTATATGTTGAGTGATTTGGACGACAAAAAAAGGATAATTAACTATTTTAACTCAAAAGAAGATGAATGGAAAAAAAGTGTTTGTGTGCACGTGCAATTTAAGAGTTGTTTAATGGGTACTTTTGTATTTTGTGTAATTTGGACGGGGAAAATGGATAATTATGTATTTTAACTCGAAAGAAAATGAATTGGTGAAAGTGTGTGCCAGCAGGTGCAATTGAAGAGCCGTGAAATGGGAGCCAAGAAACATCTTTTGAGTGACACGTGCCTTCATTTACGAAGCCCGGACATTGTGGAACGGATAAGACTAAGTGTTTATTCCTTTTTATTGTTAGATCACATGTATTTTTATATGTTGAGCGATTTTGACAAGACAGAAGTGATAATTATGTATTTTCACTCAAAAAATATCAATGGGTGAAGGTGTGTGTAAGGACGTGCAATTTAAGAGCTGTTAATGGGTACATTTATATTTTGAGAAATTTTGATGTGGAAAAGGGATAATGATGTATTTAAACAAAAAAAGAATTTGAAATGGTGAAAGAGTGTGTGAGCAAATGCAATTAAAGAGCAGTGTATTGGGTTTTTTTATTGTCTTTTATGTCGCACAAGATTATGGCCCTAGCACAGGAAATTTGTAATATTCCACTGCCTACCTCAATTTTTCACTGATCACCCCTCCGAGGACCATTAAAACACCTTATTTCTTCTTCTTCATTTCAGACTCAAAAATATGGAAAATCGCGGCTTTTTCAGTAGTTCAAATTGCGGAGATGGCCTTCGCAGCTGTTAAAACTGCTACTTAAGCCGTGGATCTCCATTTTGTTTTTAAAACAAAGTATAATAGATATGGGTTTTAATTGGAGAGAATGATTGTTGAAGAAGATTAGCTAGAGGGAAGTAAAACAGGGAGGACCGAGACTCTTCCCAGTTTAACAACTAGGTCTTCGGCCATCATTGCCATTCAAAAAACCCGATAGAGCCTTGAACTTCTATATTTTGTTTTTATAATGAAGAACAGGGAAAACAGGGTTTTAATGACTCCTCTGGGTAGGATTTGGGGCAAATTGAGGCATTTGATAAAATGGTATATCTTTTTTAGCGGCAGAGTTATAAGTTAGCTCAGAATAAAAGGTTAAAAAAGTGCCCATTAAATATTTCTTAAATTGCACGTGCACACATGCGGCTTCACAAATTCATCTTCCTTTGAGTTAAAATACATAATTATCTTTTTTTATCGTCCAAATTGCACAACATATAAAAATAAATAAAATACAGTAATAAACTTTGAGAATTTTTTTGACATATTCTCTTATGCAATTTAAGTGCCATATTGAGTGAAGCGTGTCTAAATAGCGTGCATATTGTCACCGAACAGTAAATTTACATAATTACTTATAATGATATTTTACTCAATTCACATTGATTTCTATCTAACTCCATTGCTCAATAGAGGAGAATGTTGTACATGAAGAAGAGGAAAAAGTTGTCTAATAAATTGATATTTATGAACACATGATTTTTTCTCCGTTTAATGCACATAAACAATATATTTATAAAAAGGAAAATAAGTATATTAAATAAGTAATATAGTAATTAAAAAAGTATCCACATTAAATATTTTATGGAGAAACCTACAACTAATGAACAGAACACATTTACACTTATTATTTATTTTATATGTAATATCAAATTTGGTTTATGTGCATAAATAGATTTACGTAAGTTTGACGCATTAAACTTGGGTTAAACGGAGTCTTGGAAAATTTTACCGACCCACTTTCCCTACACTTGCTACCAGACGCCTTTGTATGGGCATGTGGAGTTTTGCAGCCCATCTTTTCCCCTCATTGTGCCCTTTTGGGACGAAGAAGAGGCTCTTTCATGGTTTTTCTTTGGTTGGCAGTTGGGTTTCTGGCCATTGCCACCGTTAGAACCGCTGGGAAAGCCGCTGATCATCCTTTTGTTTAAAATGATAGAGTAATTGAAATGGGTTTTAATAGTGAGAATGAAAGATTATAAGGAATGAGTTTAATAATGAACTTGAGTTTGAGGTCAATTTATTGGGAGAATTTATGGGAAAAAAACTTTTGAGTGACACGTGGCTTCATTTACGAAGCCCAAACATCGTCGAGCAGATATGTCATAAAATTTCTCCCTTTTTATTACTAGATTTCATGTATTTTTATATGTTGAGAGATTTGGATTAGGAAAAAGGGATAATTGTGTATTTTAATTCAAAATAATATGAATGGGTGAAAGTGTGTGTGCATGTGCAATTTAAGAACTGTTGATGAGTACTTTTATATTTTGAGCAATTTGGATGGGGAAAAGGATAATTAGGTATTTTAACCCAATAGAGTATAAATTGTTGAAAGCGCTTGCGAGTAAGTGCAATTAAAGAGCTGTGTAATGGGTACTTTTATTATCTTTTATGTTGCACTTGATTAAGGATCTGCCACGAGAAATTTGTGTCATTCCATTGCCTACCTCAATTTGCCACTAATAACCTCTCCGGGGACCATCAAAAACCTATTTTCTTTCTTCTTCTTCATTTCAGGCACAAAATTATAGAAATATGTGGCTTTATAAGTGCTTCAAATAGCGGATTGCAGCCGTTAGAAAAACTAGTGAAGCCTCATACCTCCATTTTGTTTGTAATTAAAAGAGTAAGAAAAAGGGGTTTTAATTGGTGAGAAGGATTGTTGAAGAAGATTAGTTAGAGGGAAGTGTGACCGGGAGGATGGGAAACAATGACCGGGAGCCTCCTATGGTTCCAATTGGGTCTTTAGCTTTCGTAGCCATTTGAAAAATCGATAAAGCAACCAATTTTTATTTTTTGTATTTATTATGAAGGAGAGGGAAAAACAGGGTTTCTATGACTCCTTAGGGGGTGATTTGGGGCACATTGAGGCATATGATAAAATGGTACAACTTTCTAGCGGCTGAGTTATAAAGTTAGCTCAGCATAAAAGATAATATAGTATCCATTACACATCTATTAAATTTCATGTGCACACACGCGCTCTGACAATTCATCTTCTTTTGAGTTAAAATACATAATTATCCTTTTCTCTCTCGTCCAAATTGCACAAAATATAAAATAGATAAAATCTAGTAATTAAATTTAGAAATCATTTAACGTATTTGCTCGTGCAATATAAGTGCCATATTGAATGAATCGTGTCTAAATAACGTGCATATTGTCAATGAACAATAACTACACATAATTCATTATAATGATATTTCACTCAATTCCCATTTATTTCTATCTAACTCGATTGCTCAATAGTGGAAAATATTGTACGCGAAGAACTGCAAAAAGTTTTCTTCGTTTAATGCACTTACACAAATATAATTATAAAATAAAATAAGTCGGTTAAATTAAGTGGATATAATAAAATATAACAAAAGTATCCATATTAGATATTTTAAGGAGAAACCTAAAACTAATAAAAAAGAATGCACATATATGCATATTATTTATTTTTTTATATAATATAATATTTAGTTTACTTGCAAAAATAGATTTGTGTAAGTCCAACGCATTACATTTAGGTCCTGGAAAATTTTGGCCCCACTTCCCCCACACCCACTTCCGGACGCCTTTGTACGGGCAGGTGGAGTTTTCTGGCCCACATTTTCCCCTCATGGTGAC
>JAUOBV010191069.1:0-12040 GCA_032360425.1 Rubia occidens
TGTAGCTTCATCCCATATAATCAGCTTCGCCTCAGTTATCAACTTAGCCAATCCACTTTGTTTACTGATTGAACAAATATGGCTATCATCTACATTTAATGGGAGCTTGAAACGTGAATGAGCTGTTCTACCACCGGGTAAAATAGAGGCAGCTACACCGGAAGTGGCCACAGCAAGGGCTATAAAACCCTGAGATCTGACAGTTGCTAATAAGGCTCGGTACAGGAATGTTTTACCGGTACCCCCCGGACCATCAACGAAAAAAGAATCTCCATTTTGAGATGAAACACTGTCAATAATAGATTCATAGGCTAATTTTTGTTCGCCGTTCAATTGAGACTTTAGTAGCAAATCTGACTCAGCCACTCTTATGTTTTTCTCGCACACATATTCCTTGGTGAGAAATTCATCCGACATATCCATTGAAGGCTCCACCATTAGATCAAAATCTCTCAAGTCTTTCCCCATGTCAGCTAAATATTCATTGATAATTTGTAGAACTCTCATCTCAATAATTTTGTCATCATGTTCATTGAATCTTGCAGCATACTTCAAATCAGCACAAAGTTCATATTTATACTTCCTCCATAACCTGTTAGGTTCATTTGGAGAACAAAAAACAAGAAGTATAGCAAATAATGATCTCAGGGATGCCGGCATTTGAAACCCACACGCTTCATCAAGGGCTTCTTCAATATAATTATCAGAGCTAAGCAAACCTAGGGCAATTGCAGCTTCTCTGTAAGAATTATGTTGGTAACCATCAACAATATACAGGTCTTTGAAAGAGGTAGGAGCTCTTACATGACAAAGTAGCAATCTCATATAATATCTTTCTCCTTCTCTTGGACTCACCGATACCAATCTGCCAATGACATCTCTATTTTTCCTTATAAACCACGATCTGGATGTAGAAGACCAAACATAAAATTCTGGGAATTCCTTGTAAAGCAATCTTAGCTTCTTTGCTGCTCTATCATATTTATTGGTATTAAAAAATTCGGTCAATGTTGTCCTTGCTAAGAAAGAATTATCTGCCAAAGATTCCAACCGAGCATTCTTATCAAATGTTAGCAGTTGATGGCCATCAAGATGAACTTGAAGTGTGTAAACTGACGGGTTCATATAATTCAGTTTAAAACCATAAATACGCCACGCTGCTTCTGAAGGACCTATCCATCTACCTTCTTGGAATTGTTTAATTTCATCTACATCCTGCGAATCTCCACTTGTGGCTATGGCAACTGAAACCTTATCAGGGCCCTTAAATAAATATTTGTGGACATACCGTATCAACCGTATGCTTGAGCATATCTCTACGTTTAAATGACAATCATAAGTTGATGACAAATATTTATTGTACCCAACTACCCATTGGTTTCCCAACTCAAAGTTTCTAATCCGAATGGTTCGACCATCATTTCTACGACGGTAGAGAGGGTAGCCATCTTCAGCATGGCAAGTTGATTTTCTATATTCTTTAGGATAACCGTACTTGCACCTTCCATTTTTCATGCATGGGCTTTTAGGATTGTAAGCACCGCAAGGACCATGAATCATGTGCTTAGAAACTACTCCATACAAATGTGGCTCTAATTCAGGATCTGGTAATTCAGCACATACTATTCTATCATATGCTTCGGGTCCTAGAGGCTTTGATCCAGATTTGAGAATAAGCAGCATATGGCAATGTGGTAAGCCTTTTTTTTGATACTCTATAACATAAATAATTGATTCTAGTGGCCCAAAAAGCTTTTTCTTAATCAGGTCGACTTTCAACAGCTCAACTTTGGCTCTGAAAATGCGGGCTAGCAAATCAGGTCGATCATTTGCCACCTCACCATATAGCAAATTGGACTGTATTTCGAGCCAATTGGGGTTACAGGTCATTGTCAAAAAGATATCCGGTTTTCCCATTTTTTGAACTATAGCCATAGCATCAAGGTACCTACGTTTCATATCCCGAGACCCACCAATAAAAGTTGCCGGTAAAACAACACGACGGCCCAGTGTAGAACCTACATCCAAACCATCCTCCAAACCATCAACAATGCCCCGCAACATTTCAGTCCGAGTATCTGATTGCTTATGCCTCAGAAATTCTAGCCTACTGGTCTCAATCTTGATGTACATATCAACTACATACTGCTGAAATAATCTACCTGTATGCAACAGCATGGACAGGTCTTCCTCTCGCATTTGAAGTTTATAGCAGTAATATTCTCGGGCAGTGACAGTGTCGTTATTGTTCTTTTCATTGTGTGCAGCTACAGAGAAGAGAAATAGATCCGTAAAAAGGTAATACCAGGGATTTTTTTTAAATGAACAAGAAGTTGAATTTATCATGAACTGTAAAGTGTAAAAGAGTTAATTCGTACCTGCATCTTCAACTGAGATTAATACCTCAGGAGACCGAAAGCTAAATGTGGTGGTCAGATCATCCTCCTGCGCCTTATTTCGCCTTCGCAATCTCTTAATATTTATGTTCCAACCACTCTGACCTCGCGGAAATAATATGGGGTACTGCAATGGATCATAGCATCCGTAGTAATGTTTAATGGCATATCCTTTATTTTGAGAATCATAAACTTGTATGGGTATGGTACGGTCGAACTGTGGATGAGGATGTTCAACATATACAGCAGCAACTTGAGATGATGATGGAAGATTATATAGACGCTGATCAAGTTTTGGGTTACCATTTAGGACAAAATCTGCTGAAGCCAAGCAAGGAATGTTTCTTAAAGATTTAAAAACTTGACAGTACGGGTTTGGAGCTAATTCTTCCATCAACAACTTAACAATTTCGACCTCAAAGCCAACATATGATGCACAGCGTACTTCTAACTCATGATCTGTGTCACAAAAATAGAGCTGGACGCCAGAAGGACTGTATTGAGCGGTGCATTTTAAAGGTTGTAGGAAATGATATATTTGGCCATGAACTTTAAAAGTGTAGACACCACTAATATTGGCAGTGAGAGAAGTATCATAGTGCGCACCGAAGGTTGTGAAGGCGAAGTTATTATTATATGTTCTAATATACCTCCTAAAATGAACAGATTTTTCATCTTTCCCAACCAGTAACTCACGAATACAGGTTGTCATAGGTGTAGATACTAAAGAAACTTGACCAGAAGCGCAACAGAAGTTCTGAGGTTCAGCATAAAAACGTTTGGCACCACAATGTACACAAGGGTTAACTTCAGGGAGCAATCTGGCTGACTCACTAACCGCAAAATAGTTTTTTTTCCCTCGAGAGGATGACACTTTATTTCCTAATAAAATATGCAACAATACATGAGAAATCACAAGGAAGAATAAAGTGGAAAACCATATAATAATTTTGGCCTTCTTAATAAAACAAGTAGCAAAACGTATAAGAGAAGAACAGAAAATCAACTGGTATACAACATATAAATTTCGTGTTTGGGTAAAAAACTATTTAGTCAAACAAAAAGAACTGCTAAAATGCAGCAGATGACAATTAAGTAACTAAAGAATTTATTTGTTAATGTCTACGTGTAGACGATGATTGACTACAATTTCTTTCTTATACATAAAATAGCTAATATGAACAGATGTATGGAAGGAAAACAAATTCCCAATTTATAGCTTACAGTTTAAGGGTAATGGAAATGCAAAAATGAAGAAACTATTTATTCTATGTAAACCAGATTTATAGTCATAATTACTTGAATTAACAAGTTAGATCAGAATAGAAAGTTGTAGGAAAAATAAGAGAAGAATTAAGAACAGGGTTAAACTCATAGCAGTGTAAAAAACGCATCAGGGCTGAAGTTTTTTGCAACTTAATGGCAAGAGCGAAACATGCAGAGCAGTTAATCCCACTTATTTTTTTGAAAGACAAGAATAAAAAAAATCATTAGAGTAACCCCATTTCTTGTAAATTTCAGAATTACAACCACCACTTTCATCTCTACATGTATAATTTTTTTATTCACAGGGTGTATAATAAAAGAACAGTTGCTCTCAACAGTGAACCTAGCAAGAGAGAAGGCAACTAACGGGAAAAAGACTAATCATATTTAGGAGTGTGAGAAAAACCTGAAACATTAAGTTGAGGCAATGATAGTTCAGAATTACCAGATTGCTGTTGTTGAGAGTCACGCTGAATAAGCAAATCACCATGAATCGAGGATGCCTCCATAGGCTTTGTCATGACCACATTTGAAGAAGCAATACACTCGATCTCTGGAAAAAATCAAATGAGTATTATAAGCAATTTTTGAGTAACAAGAAAGAGGACAAGAGGAGTAACCAGTAAACTTTTACAGTTTCAGAAATAATGGAGGCCGGAAAAAAAGGAATGAAATTGAGGGGAAAAATACAAAGTCAAATATGAATTAACAATATGAAATGAAAGGGAACTCGAAGTTGTTATCTTTACTGCCAATAATCATTAAATATATATGTTCAGCTACTTAGTTCCTAAATGATGGCAGAAGTCGAAATAAGGAAATATTGACTTCAGAAATTTTGAACATGGGGACACAGAGTTCGCTTTGATTTTCCTGCTCATATGATGAATATGAAAACTGTCCATATTTGACATATATAATTAGTAGAAGAGTCTTGGTGATATCAAAATACAGATAGCAACTACTAATGGGCGTAACTATGTTTATTCTGCCTCTGTTAACTTTCTGGCATAAAATTTTCATTGCCGTTTAAATAATTATTTTAACTTATACGATATAATATTTACGTAAACTGAAATTAATAAACTTTTGGCTAAATCTTTAAAGTTCACCAACAAATATATAAATTGACACGTTAACAAATTGCAAAACAAGATGTCGATAGTTGAACGTGACAAAAATGTGACCTCATCTTCAAATGGGGAAGCAATAATGAAAATATCCATTGTATTAACTTGAATTTGTTGTAATCGAAATTACAACAACCAGTTTAATGAGCAGATGTATATTTTCCAATAATAACATTTCCTTCTAACATAGAAATTACCTAGACCCAAAAGAATTATGAAAGGGAATACCAATTATATTTATGAGAGTTGGAAAAACCTGTAGAAGATTGAGGCACCAAAGCCTGAGGGAAAATACATTGTTGGTCATGAGAATCACACCGACTAAGTAGATCACCATGGATAGAAGATGGCTCCATAGTGTCCATCATGACCGGGTAAAAAAAGTTTACAGAGTCGATCTCCGGAATGGCAGAACCATCATGATAACCACTCCCTAAAAATGCAGGAAAAGGTCAACAGTAAGCAACACTCTAATTTTTCAAACGTTAATTAATCAAGGGACTCAAAATGAAAGAGGAAGAAGGAAAACCTCCAGGGAAAGACAATAGATCCCAAATTCTGTAAGTCATAGACAAGAAACAGTAAATTAAAGAAACCTAATCCTTAAACAAAGAACCATTAAACTTCTATAGTTTGAGAAATAATGGAGGCTGGGAAAAGGGAATAAAACTTAGGGGAAAAGATGCGAAGTCAGGTAGCAAATAATAATATAGAAAAAAAAAGAAATGTGAACTTGTTATCTTTGCTGGCAATAATCATTCAATATATATGTTTAGCTATATAGGTTTTTTATAATGTCATAAGTGTAAACAATAAAGTATTGACTTTAGAAACTTTAAGTATAGGAACACAAAGTTTGCTTTCATTTTCCTGTCGATACTACAAATATAAAACCTGTCCATATTTGACATACATAATAAGTACAAGAATGTTGGTGATATTGAAATACAGATAGCAACAACTGAAGGATGTAGATATAATTATTCTGCCTTTGCCAACTTTGTTGCATGAAAAATTCATTGTTGTTTAAATAATTATATTAACTTATATCATAGAATATATACCTAAATTGGAATTAATAAGCTTTTGCCTAATTCTTTAAAGTTCACCAACGAATATATAAATTTTAAAGTTAACAAATGTCAACACATGATGTCAATAGTTGAATGTGCGAAAAATCTCACCTTATCTTGAAATGGGAAAACGATTATGGAAATGATCATTGTCTTAACTTAATTTCATTGTAGGTGAAATTACAACAACCAGCTTGATGTACAGATGGATATTTTCCAATCTGTAGACAGATTAAGTAACATAGTTTCCTTCTAACATGGAAATAACCTAGACCCAAGGAACAATAAAAGGAAATACCAATTATATTTACGGGAGTCGGAAAAACCTGTAGCAGAAGATTGAGGCACCAAAGGCTGAGGGCAACTACATTGCTGGGCATGAAAATGACACCGACTAAGTATATCACCATGGATAGAAGATGGCTCCATACTGTCCATCATCGCCGAGTTCGAAAAGTTTACAGACTCGATCTCTGGAATGGCAGAACCATCATGATAACCACTTCCTAAAAATGGGGGAAAAGGGCAACAGTAAGCAAAACTCTAATTTTTCAAATGTTAATTAATCAAGGGACTGAAAATGAAATAGGAAGAAGGAAAACCTCCAGGGAGAAACAATACATCCCACTATATTAATAGCAGAAGAAGGAAAACCCACATTCAAATGAGAATGAACTATGTTTACTGTAATTCAACTTATTTTTTTAGCTCTTCACAAAAGCTCTAAACAGACAGCCAGTTCCATCACTCACTTAAAAGAACAGAAACTAATATCCGTGGGAGTTCCAAAATTGAATCCTAATATATGATTATAATGACAATTTCCATTTATTAAAGATTATCATAACAACATTTTCACTGATGCTGATGGCTAGAATCTTGACATTCTTCCTATTTTACTGCTCATATTGAAGGAAGAAATTCACTTTAAAAAAGGCTATTTAAATATAAAAACATACGAACTGAAAGATATCTTACTATGCTGATTTTTTTCCCGTATTTAACAAAGTTAGGCAGATGACAAGGATTCCCAATATTAATTTGACCACTAATACAAACGGCGTTTGCTACTTAAAGTTAACTTGTGAAAATTACTTGGCACATCTAAAACTATGTAATTTAACTATAAAGTCAGTAGACATATCTGTAGGCAGATAACCTCAATCTTAGCACACTGTGCAGCTACCAATGTTAATTAACAATTTAATAGGTCAATGACTGACATCCAGAGTAAGAACAAATGATCCAATTTCAAACCAAAAAATCAGTTCCAACAATCAATTAGTTGCAAAGACCTTCAACACTCATTACTATATTCATATTTGTTTTAACAAATTCAGACACATAAGAACAATTTGTATCATGTCTAATATGAAAAGACAGTGTATCCTACCTTTAAAAATTAACGTTAATGATGCTAACCCTCAACCATTCCATATATATGGACTGTGTTCCTTCATAATTATATTTTATGTTTTTTGTCATTGCATATGACTTATTAGTCTTTACTCTATGTTACTATAATATGGCAAAAATAGGCATAAGGAAAATGCTAACCTATTTGCAAAAATAAATGCAAGTTCCTTTTATAGATGAGGGGCGGTAATTGATGTAGTTTCATTTAGGTTGACATTATTCTATCAACTTGCTGAGCAGAAATCTATATGAAAGATGTAATGTGCAGATTAAAAACAATCAATATCGCACTAATTCATTGACCACAGTATGCTTTAAGGAGGAAATGATCTATCTATTGTACAAAATAGTAATGTAGAGTTTGACGGAAAAGGGAAAATTCATTTCATGATGGGAATCATTTAGACCGACAAAATCGACAACCTAAGTCAACTGTAAGTACTCCCTGTTTAGTTTCATACAAATAGCAAAACTGTCTAAACACTTTATATAATCTGGCCTAAACTATATTTTTATTAATTTGCATAAATATATGACTCCACACCAAGAAAATTTTGAAGCACAAGGAGGATGCAGTTTAAAAGGAACCAAACTTTCACGTAAGCATCCTGAATCCTTCACAGACTAATAATTTGCAAGTCAGTCATCTTGCCAATTTTTTACACCTGTAAAAAACTTTCCTCACTTGCTACATCAAGATTGCTAAGTTTTTTCACTAAAATTGATGAAGACAGGGTCTCCCACAAATGAGGCAGTAGTAGGCTAAACAGGCAAACAAGTATATTAGTTTAAATATTGACCTGAACATGTAGGCAGCCCTTTACCAAATGTGACATCCAATGCTGAACGTAGTATATAATATTGCGCAACTTTATAATGTATGACATAGAATGTTCCCTAACTGTATGGAGTTTGTTGGACAGAATTAGACATACTGAACATAAGATTTAAGTTAAATCTTATGGAAGCAAGGATAAAACTCCATTCAATTCAAACAAAGTATCAGATGGAACAGGCAACATATGTTAACTATACAGAGCAAACCAAGATAGTTTTTCACTGTAAGTCTTGTGAAGAACTGCCAAAAGTAGCTAAACATAAATACAGCAACTAAGATAAAATGATCTGTCAAATAACAAATGGATGAGATGGAAGAATTATATGGAACAGTCTCTAAGAAATACGAATTCTGCTGCATAATAGAAGTGAGTTTGACCGCAAAAACTACAATAGGCCAACTTTACCATTTCTTTTCTCTACTTTGTTTGATTCAAACAGCAGCACTGTCCATATTTTGTATATAAACAACCCTAATTACATTCCATTGATTTATATAAATGTATACCTCCAGATGAAGATAGATTTTAGCTACATGCGACATCTAATGCAAAATAACGCAAGGCATGCCATATTGAGCCTCAATTGGTTAAAGTTTAGCAATACCCAACTTTGCTGCATCTTGAACTTTAAAGTTCGTGAAGTAATTTTCGTTGGGTGTTCCAACAAATTGACTAACTTCTTCTAACTAAAATAAACCTCAAGGAGGCCTTTAAAAAATGTATTTAAGTATTGCTACCCAGCAAGGAAATAGGTTCTGAACATGTGATCCTTACAAATTCCCAATTGAATCTCAAATGCTGCAGGGTTTTTTTTAACAGTTAAATGTTCAGTTTCCTCTACAACATTCTTCAAATGTATAAGCTATCAGACATTAATAGAAATATAATCAACCAATATTAAGACTTCACAAAGCTGAAAGGCAGTGCCTAGGCAGGTTTGTTAATGGCAAATTTCCTTGTTAATTTTCCTACACATGAATGTTAGGCCGGATAAACCACCAGGCAATAATAGAAGAACAATCAAGCTATATTAGAACTTGACAGAACTGATAATCTATCCCTAGGCAGGTTTGTTAATGTCAGATTTGGTTCGCATATAGTACTAACTTACAGCCAAAAGAAGCTGGGCCAAACTAAACAGCGGTATATTTATTTATGGTTGCTTAACCAAACACAGATTGAGAGAGCAGAAAACCTCACAATGAAAACAAACATAGATAAAAAAAAACTAAGTAACAAACATTGGAAATGTATTCATGGGAAACAAGGCCGAAACAATTTCAAAGAAGAGCTAAACCTCAAAATAATCAATAGAATAGGTAATTCTATAACTCATAGACAGCAAAAGAAAATTTTGAAAGACCTTATCCTCAAACTAACCAATGCATAAGCGGTGACAAAATCTGCCAAACCATTATTGTTAATATCAGAAGAAGGAAAAACTGCATTCAAATGAGAATAAACTATGTTAACTACTATTAAATTTGATTTTATCCTTCTTTCTAAAAAACATTAAACAGACAGCCAGTTCCATCAGTCATGTGAACAACAAATTATTACTCCACTGGAGAAATCTAACACATAAACCCATGGCAAAGGAAAATGGTAGAATATTATTTTTTAAAAATCCAGTTGAAGGGAAAAATTTCCAAGGTTCCTCAAATAATGGCCTCAAATTCACACAACAGAGGAAGTTGCAATGGAAATCTTGCAATAAAATAGGCAGCTCATTATAGGAACCTGAAGGCCATCGGGAAAGAGCAAATTGTTGAACAAAAAAGAATTCACCTTAAAAAAAGAACAGGACCTAATATCTGTAGAACTTCGAATATTAAATCCCAATATATGATTCTAATAACAATCTTCATTTACTTAAGATTGGCTGAAGAGGATTTTCACTGATGCTGACGGTTAGATTCTGGACATTCTTGCAACTCTACTGCTCATATTAAAGGCAGTACCTCACTTTGGAAATGGGCATTTAAATATGTAAACATACGAGCTTGATGATGTCTTACTATATAGTTTTTTTTGCCTATCCTGCCAATTTGGACAGACCAAAAGGATTCCCAATATTAACTTCACAACTAATACAATCGTCGTTTGTTGCTTACAATTTAGATTTAAAAATTGCTTCGTGCATGTAAAACTATCTAATTTAACTATAAAGTCATTAGAAATATTAGTATTCAGAAAATTTGAAAACCTCATCGGAATAAAAAGTGCCTTCTAAATTAAGAAAAGGCTAAGCAGAAAAGGAAACATAAAAACTAACATGATTCAATTCATGCTGTTAAAATCTTGAATTCTACATCAGGTCTTATAAGCATCAGACAGATAACATTTTTCCAGTGCCAGCATTAAGCCAGCAAAGGCTCAAGCATTACTAAGCGGCAACTCTCTGGGTGAAACATTACATGATTTTATTAATGAACAACCTGCAGGCAAGATCCTCAATCTGAGCAAACTCTATAGCAAACGATGACAAATAACAATTTAATAGGTCAATGACTGACAGGCAGGGTAAGACCAAAAGATCCAATTTGGAGGGAAAACAACGATTTCAACAATCAATCAGTTGCAAAGGTCTTCAAGAGGCATTACTATATTCATATTTATCCTCAGAAAGTAAGGAAGAGGGAAAAAATTCTGTGATGTCTAATATGAGAACACAATATATCCCATCTTTAAAATAAAACCTTAATGATCTTAACCCTCAAGCATTCCATAAATATGCACTGTGTTCCTTTGTAACAAAATTTGATGACATTTTCCATCACATAGGACTTATCAGTAATTGCTCGAGCTTACTATAATATGACAAAAATAGGCATAAGAAAATTCCAGCGTATTTGCAGGCTAGATGTAACTTCTTTCAACGGATAAGAGGCAGCAATTGATTTAGGTTGACAATATACTATATGTGAGGAGAACAGAGATCCATATGCAAGGTACAATCTGCACAATTTAAAAAAGGAATATATTGCTAATGCATTGACGGCAGGGTTCTTTGCTAATCCATTAACCCAACACAGACTAAGAAAACAAATTCAGCAAAAGCTTATCCTGAAACTAACCAATATATAAGCTGGTGACAGAATCTTCCAAGGCATTATTGTTGAGTGACACATCCATCGAACTACCCTTTTCAAGTGCAGATTTCTTCTTGTTGGCATAGGCAAGCCTCCGTTTAGCGAGCATTCTCGCCTTTTCCTCAGCCGAAATTTCAGCACAAGTCTTCCTCCTTTTACTGGCTCGATCCATTAACTGTAAAACCATCGACCACACGGGACCAATGACAATGAGCATGATTGAATGCTAAAAAAGCAGGAACCGGAAATTTAAATCCCACCAAATTACTCACCTTGACGGAAAGGGGGAACTGATTCCCAGATGAAACTGGGCAGCACAATATCCGAAAGCGAGGACAAAGCAATACAGATATGGAAAGAAGAATTTGTGAACCAGTAAGAATATTTGCTTCATTAAGTTATAACAGAGGAAGATGAATGCTGGAAGGGGCACGCCGCCGGGTAAATCTTCGCCAGATTTGTCAGAGGAGACAATTCCCATGATTTGAGAAGGAAAAGCTGGATTTGATTTGATTCTGACAACTTTACAGTCAGGCGGTAAAAGGGAATAACGACAAGAAAGAATTAAGAGGTATCTTATATTTGCACATATAGCCTCCACCAACCACTATTTGGAAGTCAGACCTTATGGCGAAAGGCACACAACTTTATCATATTTGCACATCTACCCTTCGTCAACCACCCCTTACAATTAAGCCCCTGATGTACAAATGTTAAACATTCCCCTTTTTAATATGTATACTTTATAAGATAGAAAGAGACTCAACAATTCATTTTTTCGTCCATGTAGTAATGTTTAATAGATTTTCTATTAATATAAATTATAGT
>JAUOBV010191178.1:0-12040 GCA_032360425.1 Rubia occidens
GGGGACAAACTTCAATGGTTATCCACATGTTTATAATTCGAGTAGTTTATACTGTATCTCTAAATTAGGATATTAATTCTGAGATTATTTAGGGATAGATTTTAATGTTGGGGAAGTCTCAGATAATGTGTCCTTTTGCGCATATGTCACTATATTTTTCAAAGTTAAAGTATTGGAAAAAACTGTCTTTTCATAAGTTTATGGAAAGACGATATTTGATAAAAATAATAAAAGTTTAAAGGTCTTAGTTGCAATATTAAAATTTTATTATACAACGTGTGGTAGTTATAAAATTTCTAACCCAATTCATACAACCCAAAATTTTTATCTTCATTTGTTCGAATTTACACTTAAAACCTTGGTCTTTCTATGACTTATGAAAATATCGTCTTTCAAGAGACGGACTCTTTAACTTAAATATTGTAGTTTCTTAATTCTAAATATTGCATTTTCTTAATTCTAAATATTGCATTTTATAATTGAAAACATGTAATAAGGTGGCTTGGATGTAAAAATCTAAAATAAATATTATAATAAAAATTACAATATGCGTATTTAAATTTAATATATTTTATTTAAATTTAAAATTTTTGTGTTTAATTTAAAAATACAGTGCAAAAGTTAATAAAATACAATGAACTGTCAATAACTTAAGGACAGACTATATGTCACGAGACCTCTTCTTAATGTTTTTATATTCCAAAATGGTTTGAGTTATATCAAGGGAAAATGATATGAATCTCTTACGAAAATCCCGTTTATGGAATGTTTAGGAAGAACTCGTCACTTGGTGGACCGAAACACCTTTTTAAAATCAAGACGGCACGCTCGAATTAAATAAAGGAGGCCTATTCCACAAACCAAACACCACTTGCACACTTTAACACAAAGAACAACTAGTTCTAAGCACCATATTGAAATCTCAAAACCTAATGGTTTAAACGCTTGAATAAGCAACGAGTTAAAACTAAAAATATGATTTATTTGATTAATAAAATTGTGTATAAAAACGTTGAAGACGTCCCTTTATTTATAGGGATAGAGTTCGGTCTTGAAGAAGACAAAGAATATATGATTTGGTAAATACTGATAGAAAATGGAATGACTTATAATAGATTTAAGAAGGTAAAACAATATCAAACAAAACTTCCTAATCAGACTTAATATGGCCAAATTCTTGGTAGAAGAATGGCTGAAATCTGTCTTATCTAAACCTATCAAATCTTATCTAATATTTTAAAATATGATCTTACCAAATCTAATCATATTTGAATTGATCTTCTAAAATCTAAATGTAGATTGGCCAAAATTGATCTCTTCTTAGCCAACATGGTTGGGAATCATGGCCTTATTTTAAAATAAAAACTAACTTAGGAAAGCAGTAAACTACTGTTGAATCGACCCACCAAATGAAATTCAGCTGATTATTTTAAAACTCTTCATTTGTCTGCATCTTTATGACTTTAATACTTGGAAATAAGAGTGATATTAATCCAGCATATCTCCCTAGTGCTCTTCGAATCTTCATCACGCATCTCTAAATTTCTTAACCTAATCATGAGACCGAAGATCACGAACATGATTTTTGATTTTTTAAATCAAAATGTTGCATATCGTCATCTATGAAATTATCTTAATATTTGTATAATGAAAAATCACATTCCACCCATAATCATTAGTTTTGTAATTGAAATATTTAAATCTTGATACATCGACTTTGAAGCAAATTCCACATAGTTCTCAATAGTTTTGATCATTAATGCAAAATTACTTCAATTCATGTAAAAAAGTACTAGTTATAGCTACCAATTTTTTTACGTATTGTTATTTTTCTTCACTATTCTGAAATTAGGTGAATTTTTTTTCTATTACTTCTCTAAATGGGTGACGTTGAGTTTCTGGCAACAAGAGTTGAGGATGTAATTGAATGTCGCAAATGTTTGGCAAGTTCAGGATCGTAGATTTGGCGCACGGCATCCAAATTAATGTTGTAATACTTTTTTGACATTTGAAGTTGTTTTGGGCCTCAAAATGATGCTTTAATATTTTTCATTTTTTAAAATTCATTTTCATTCTTAATTTTTTAAAATCATTTTAGGATTCATTATACTCCCTTTGTGCTACTGGAATATTTTATCTTTCACGCTGTAGTATTTTGAGATTATTCTCTTCTGGTGGATTCAATACCTTAAACATTAGGACACTAGTGGAGGCACCTCTATTAAAGGCGGTTCCTTTGAACCAGAGATATCACTTTGGGGGTGACTTCTCTAGACATGCCTTTGATTGATGGGGATCAAAGGCGGTTCTGGGAACAGCCTTCTAACGTACCAATGGAAGGCGGTTCAAAACCACCTTCTAACGGGTGGTTGTAACCACCTTTGATCAGTTAAAAAGTTAAAAATGGTTGCAAGCCGTCAGACAATGTAGTATGTTACGAACTCATAACAAAATGCAAATCGTTGGACACTTTGATTGGTTACGAGCTCAGAACCAGGCGCAAGTCGTCACACTCTGAAATATGTTTCGGACTCGGAACAAGATGCACACCGTCGGAACCTTAGATTAGTTCCAAACTCGGAACGAGTCTCTCACCAGGGTCGGTGATTTCTGCATCGGATGGAATTTATGTTCCCAATCTGTGAATTCTAGGTCTGGGATAATTTAATACATCATAATTTGTTCCGAACTCGGAACATGAATTAGATCGTGTCTTCCGAATTCGTAATAAGACATCTGATCTACAATAACAATTAATAAACAAGCAAAATCACTTACCGTATCGAAATGCCTTTTGGAAATTATTGTCAAATTGTGATATTCCAATAGAATCCGGCTACATGAAAGCCACATATACCAGGACAAGATACACCAAAAAACATGTCATTTTCACACTACGCTAGGGAAGAAACAATTTATAGATAGGAATAGAATTATATAAAATTTTATTCCAATGACAATGTCATCATATATACTAGCTACTTAGACCACCGCTAAGTTGGAATTCCCAAATGAAGCGGAAAGGGCGTTGACAATATACCTAGCAAAGAAATTCCTTGCCATGTTGATATCAACTTGTGAATACGGCTTCTGATCATTTTTAAAAAAAATATGTGAATTTGGAAATGTTAATAATATGTGTAATATACCAATAAATGAATCTATAGCATAGAAACAATGAAACAAGACTCAACGCAAATCTTACGGCGTCGATTTCAAGATAATCCATACGGACTTGTTGAAGACACTCCGCCGCATATAGCATTACGTCATACCTGCACTTCAAATTCTTCGCTTGTGTCTTGTACTAATTAATAAAAATTAATTAATCATAGCAAAACTTCAAAATTTTAGAATTAAAAGTAATTGTGAACATTGGGGAAAAAACTACACCTTGATCTCGATTTTCTCCAAACCCTTCGTACTAGATTTGGTGAATAAAACGATGGATGCATCCAAAATCTTAATAAATGACCCGGAAGGTTGATAATGTAAAGGATCCATCCAGTAAACGCAGTTCTTTCCCGGGACAATAAATATTAATCTCCAATGGTCCCTACAACAATGTCATTCATTAAAAAAACACAAAATATCTTTTAAGAAAATTGGAATTTTACCATCACCTCTGAATCTAAAGTGAAACAAATATATTTTTGATCCGTTTGCGGATGTAGTTCATCCTATCTTTGACCTAGTTTCCGACAGCTAGTGTTTCTGATATCTAGTGTCATCACCGGGCACAGATACCCTATCCAAGCCTTCTTCTTTTGGTTAGCAAAATAATATATGTACCTTTGAAAAAAAATGTTAATTGTAACAATAGTAATGCAACTAAATAGTTCCGTTGAATACAAAAATGGTTTGAACTTACAATATGTGTATGGACATTAGGGTTTGATTGACTTGGTCACACCTCCACAGGTCTTCGAAGTCACTCCATGCTATAATTATTTCCCTTTTTGACCAAATACGTATTCATTGCTTGAAATTAAGTAGGTTGAGTTGACTTGGTGTACGCCCCTCAAGTCATACAGAACCTTAGCAAATTGCGGTTAATCCTTCAAAATTTATCCCCTTTTGAGTGTGGGATTAGCCTTCTTCAGTGTTTTGTCAACTATTTTGGATGTCGTTTTAGGCTTGGCCTTCAAATGATGATTCTTTGTATGATCCACGTAAATTAGGCTACGAGGCCATAGGAGAAAATGTCCTTGGGTGGTCCCCACGTGCTTTTAGTGGCCATATGGAATTGGCATTAGGGCATTGAGAACATGTGGCTTCTCCAGTAAGACTCTAGATATCCCATTTCCAATTGGAACAGAGTGATGATGTCACATTGACTTGTGCAGAATACCATCAACAACGTGGATTGGCCTACCTTTGTTCGCTTGTTCAACGTACAACTCACACAAATGTGACGTCTAGAACAAAAAATAAATAATAATGGCAAATAAATACTGATGAAATTAATTTAGATTAAAAATAAAAAAACTGAACCTTTTTTCGGCGGACAGGATGGCAAGGTCAACATTATTGACTTCATCCCTGGGCAGAAGTAGAATTGGACTTCGGTAAACCTCAACATCTCCCGGTGAGTGGCACGATCCACTAGATAGGGGAGTCAAACTCGATGTTAAATCAGCTAAATTTTCTGGTACAGAAAGACTAGTGTGTTCAATTAACTTGCGGATCAAGATTTCTTATTGCACATTTTTTGGTCTTGTGTGAGCGCTTCCTTTTGCTAGACATAAACCCGGGATGGTTTGGCCCTATTGTAGGACCAACGAATTTCGAACACATCTCTTTGTGAAAGAATTTTTTTATTATAAAACAATGCAGTTTTTAGAATACAATTTGTAATCTTTAATCTATTTTCTGAAGGGCTAACCACTCGTTCAAAACTTTCTCGCTCGAGATCCTTATCGTATCCACCCTTAATATTCTGACGGCTCCTCGATCAATCCTTCGCTGAATGCGAGTTGGACACCACGTTCAAAATGTTCCTTAATTAACTCGAGAGACGCCAATCCATATCCCCCACAACACTTATGATGAGGGGCTTTGTTTTCCTTTGCAATCCGTTTTTTGTCATTCCTTGTATCCTACATTAGTAGCTAATAGTGATTTTTTTAAATAAAACTATTATAATGTGTCTAAATAATAATAATTATATTTAATAGTTCTCACATTTTCCTCATTTTCCAAGGCTCGTTTCTTGTGCATCTCCCAACTTTCGGGTTGAATATGTGTATAAAAAACCATAGATGATCTCCATTCCTACTTGAGAATATGTAATCTCGAGATAATGTATATTTCTGTTTACTCCAGCTTTTCGATATCATGGCCATTGCCCTTTTCTTTAAATCCTCCATATCTGGAGCATCAAACTCAAATGATCTCTACGTGGATTGACATGAAAGTAAATATTTAAAGCATAATTTAGGATATAATATATTTATATTTGTGACTAAATAATTTCTAGTCTCAGAATTAATTGAAGGTACCTTGCCCCCGTCCATAGGACATATTTATATTCTTTTGGAATCTCGTGCCAATTATCTTACCGGATGTTTACCCTTGTTCTATCGACCTTCCCTACCCAACTAGTCCATTTAGCTTGTTCCTTCGATAAATATTTTCCCAATTTGTTGAAAATCAACAAAGTTAATTATTTTCTAGACATTCTTCAAATTGAAAGGGTATATCATAGGTGACCATAGTTTCCGAACAAGTTCCAAGCCCAAAACATTGCCTTTCTTGTAAAAAAAATGATAAGACACACTTCCTAGCTCAGAAGAATGCCTGTCAACTTGGATGCCTATCCTATAAATCCCCAGTTCCGAGCTCTGATGTCCATTCCGATCACAATCTATTCAAATGTTGGAATTTCTCTTTTATTGCTTTTTTAATGGAACATATCGGAACACCTGTTTCGAGATATGATGTCCATTTTGATCCAAATATGTTCAGATGGTGGACTTTCCCTTATATTGCTCCTTTTTTATGGCACGAACTTTGTTCCCAGCTCGGAACACCTGTTCCCAGCTCTGATGTACATTCTGAACCCAATATGTTCAAATGTTGGACTTGTTCTTTTATTGGGCAGTTTTTTTAAAAAGAGTTAGTTCCGAGTTTGGAACCAAATTCAGTGCTTTGATTTTTTATGCAATGAAATTAGTTCCGAGCTTGGTACGGATTCTTAAATTTTCAATACAAAAGTCAGGCATTGTTTTGAGTTCAGAAATTTTTCTCCTATACAAAAAATCCAAATCGGGATTCTTAAATTCCTAAATTATAAACCCTAGAACTATTTTCGGAGCTGGAACAAAAAAACTCTCAAATTCATTAACAGTTTTGGGCGGGTGAAGTTGAAGAACATCATATCAACATCAAATGTCGGAGGAAGTGCACATGGAAGGAGGTCAAAATCAACTAGGGGTAGTTGAAGCACGAACTCCGGCTATGACACAAGAAGGTCCATATCTCTTCAGTCGGAAAATAGGTACGATGGTTTAAGAGATAGTGGAAAGTTGATGGATTTCTTTATCATAGACTTGAACATTTACCATTGCATAGGGTTAGCCAACCCCGTTAAAAAATTTGAAGGCCTACAAGTCCTAAAACTATTGATGATGAATGAACTCTCTTATTTTGATGAAATTTTCCAATTTTATAGAAACTTACATGAGGTTGAGGTAGGGGTACTTACTGGAATAAGGTTGATGGGTCCAACATAGAGCTTAGCCCATGGATTATAAACAAAATTATAGATTGTCCCTACAAAGGATAGGAGGATGTATATCCACAACTAGATAATGGCACTTTAGATGATATTTACCATAGAGAAGAGTGGTCTCTTGATGTTGAGTAACATAGGATACACCCCGTGGAATGTATTGTGTGGTATTTTTCATCGACAAATGTATGATCTTGGTATGCCGAAATCTTTTTGTTTGGATGAACTTGTCTCTAATGATCGTATTGTCTATGAGATTATAGCTAGGTCAATCATTCCAAAATCGAAAAATATCACTGAACCTACTTATTCTACACTCAAGATGTTCTACCTTATAATGGAGAACCGTAAAATTAATCCCGGGTTGGCAATTTTAAAATATATGTGTCCATTGCTACCTCGACGAAGGTAATCAAAGTCTTCTGTATAGGAAATTGATTACCTTAATTTTGAGGAGCATTGATGAATTGGAGTTCAGTGGCGAGGAAAAACCTTGCAAGTACTTCGACAAACAGTGCTTTTTGAAGAAGAAGTGGGTATTACTCAATCACAGGTGGCGTTACAAGACACCGGCAGCTGATGAGCCAAGCAAGAGGTGTAGACTTGAAAAAGGTGATTTAAATACCTTGCATTCCTTACACATTAAATTATGTCAATAATTATTATGTAATCGTAATAGTTTATCCTTTTGTTTTGTAGATGATTTCGGCCCTAAATTTGTGAAGGGCATGAAGAAGGTATACAAATGGGTTCGCAATGCGGTGTGCCCATTGAGAGAGCGTGTATGGACCCTTGAGCGGAAGCAAAGAGCTTATGAGAGAGTACTGAAAGAATATAGAAAGCCACGACTCGAGGGATGCTCTTCCGTGTAATGTGAATTTCAAATTTTGATGTTGAAATTTGTTATTCATTTGGATGTTAAAGTTTCTAAGTAATTTGGATGTCGAATTGCCTAAATAATTTGGATGTTAAATTTCATGTGCAATTTGGATTTTGAATTTTCTAAGTAATTTGGATGTTAAAGTTCTTATTATTGTGGATGTTGAATTTCATAACTTTAATGTTTCTATTCCTAGGAAGTTGAACTTCAACTATTTTGATTCACCTTAACATGTGTGAGGTTTTCATTGAAATTGCATTGAAATGAACTTGCTAATAGGTTATGATATATAGCAAAAGTACTAATTGATCACTCCATCCGAAGAGCTTCCGAGTTTGAAAGTGGCTCTTTAGAAATGGTTATTATCAAAATGTAAGGCAAAACAACACTAAACTTTTTACTTACAATATTTCTTCTTTTTTTCACCTTCGTTTTTGGTGTCTTCCGCCTATTTTTCATCTTTCCTTGGTTGTCGACCCATATAACTTCATCGTGGTCCGTGCGGCCCAAGAACTCAAGCAAGCTTGCGTGATCCTCTTCTAGGAGAAAATCTTCTTCATTCAATCCAATCACAGTATGTGTACCAAAACCAATCAAATCGTCTGTTTCATATTCCTCCACGAAAGCCCCTTTACCCTCAACCACAATCTTCCACCTAGAATCGATAGGATCTTTTACGTAGAAAACTTGATGAGCTTGTCTTGCCAATATGAATGGGTTTGTTTGGGGTTTTTTCTCAGATTCCTAGATTTGATTATGATCATACTTTTAGCTTGGTGGTTAAACATTTGACAGTTCTTATACTTTTATCTCTTGCTACTATTCACAAGTGGCCACTTAATCAATTTGATGTCAATAAGGCCTTTCTCAATATTCTTGGTTGTTCTGTTTATATTTAACGACTCTCTAGTGATAAATATCCCATGCAGTATGATAAAAAAATTTCTTCTTTTCAATGAATTTTATGGTCTAAAACAAGCTACTCGTGTTTCATTTTTCATTTCAGTGTATTTCTTATTAGCTTTGGTTGTTTGCAGTTTATGCATGTCCAACTGTGATCTGATGATCAAACCTTGTTTCACCATGCCAAACCTGCGAAAAAAACTCATTGAGGTTGCAGAGGGAAGAAGGTTTGACGCCAAAGTCAGGCCAAAAGTATTCTATCTCAGTATTGAGAATTAAATGAATAAAATGGATGAATAACTTGATTTTTATAGTGGTTGATCCCCAAGAGTTCTCCCAATCATATTGGGATAAATATTCACATTGTATGTAGGAATATGCATTTTGCCATAACTAAATTACCATATATTTAATATACCATGAAAAAGTAGTGTAATTGTCTAGGTAGAATAAAAAACTGAGATGAAAAAACTTTGAAATAGACTAAGATTCCCTCTACTTGAAAGCCAAATTTCGACGGCCTAAAGTTGTACACCGTGCCGATTGAAATTCCGGTTGTTCTACCACCATCAATGTGTTTCCGATGACCTGAAGCCAAATTACTGTCAACTGTGTTTAGGAATGGTAATGGGGTGGGTACGGATTATGGTAATTCCATATCCATGTCCACATAAAATTTTCATACCCATACCTGCCCTATCACCCATGGCGGGTACAACATTAAAATCCACCCTCGTCCTATCACTCACTTGAGTCCCCCTACATATTTCAAAACTATTGTACTCATCCACTTTTATTTCCAAAAATAACAAAAATTCACTTTATTATATTAGTTTTAGTATTAAAATTTTGAGATAAGGGCTAAAATAACCCTACCTCTTGGTTGAAAGTGCCAATATAGCCTTGCAATTGAGAAAGTGTTCATCTAATCCCGGACTTGGCTGACTTTTAAGTTAGTAGCTGTTTAGCCGGAATTCGGTGTAATGATGATTTTACCCTTGGTTTTAAAAAACAAAATTTCAAAAAGTGTGAAAAAGATGAAAAACCCTCATCTCCCTTTTATTGTTCGTTCTCTCCCGTTGAACTTCTCTGATGTTGAACTTCCCTTCTCCCCTCGTTAAAAAAAAGAAAAACTTTCATTCCCTCATTTACCCCAAAAAAAATTTCCCTTCCGCACCCGCTCATATCATTTTAATACTACCCGATTCATATTTGAGTGGTAGTTGTTTCCGAAAGTGGGGCTTAACGGCAATGGGGTATCTCCGATGGTTCTCGATTCTCTCCGTCGGTGCCTGATTTCAAGTTGCGGGTGCCCGATTCTCCTTGGAGGTGTTTGATTCTAAGCGGCGGGTGCCCAATTTTAAGCAACGGGTGCCCAATTCCCAGGTCGATGCCCGATTCTAAGCGGCAGGTGCCCAATTCTGAACAGCGGTGCTCGATTCTTTCTGGCGGTGCTTGATTCTTAGTGGTGGTGCTTGATTATCATCGGGGTGCCCTATTCTTTCTGGGGGTGCCCGATTCTGCCCGACAATGGGGTCGTCCTCCTCCAATGTTTGGCGAAGCTATCGCCGTTCTCCTTTAGTGTCCCCCGCATCATCATCGTCCTTCTTCAGTGTCCGTCGCACCATCGTCGTCCTCCTCCAATGTCCGCCGTAGCTATTGTCGTCATCCTCCAATGTCCGTCATTTCGTCGGCGTCCTCCTCCAATGTCCAAATCTAGCGCTCGTTTTCCTTCTCCAATGTCCGTTGAGTTATTGAATGATGTCCGATTGTTTTGTGTGCGATTATTTTGATTTCCCTTTAGAATCAATATTTTAATTCATTTGATTATGTTGTTGTGCAATTATTTTGCTGATTTTATTTGTCTCAGTTTAAGTGTGATTTTGCATGGTTCTCTACTATGGGCAGTTGGAAATGCTATGGACAGCGTTTTTCAGCAGAGCACCTGTGTTTCCTGGTGAATAGTGAGATTTTTTCGGTGGGGGTGGGTTTAGAAGAAGAAGAAAATCCAAGAGCAACTATGTCACGAGGGTATAATGGGCCTCAATTTTTCTTCTTTGGTCTAAGGAGTAATTTTGTAATTTTACTTTCTGGTCAATATCTTTATTTCTAGGGTCAACATCAAAATTGTAGACTTTGGGTATATCGGCATGAATATGTCAAAAGTTAGGGTTAGATTGAAACAACTAATAATAAGTCAGGGTTACATTGGCACTTTCTTAGATGAGTCCGTCTTCTGCAAGACCATCTCATGGTGAGACCAATGGCTAAAATAGGAGTTAGGTTAAATTTCTGGGTCAAAATATGATAATTTTATTTTCGGGGTTAAAATTTTAAAACAAAGTGAAATCCAGTGGCCAAAGTTGCAATAACACAAAAGAAATTAATCTGTCCGCCGGGAAATCTGAATCAGTCGGAATCCCGACGATTTTTGCCACTTGCTCCGGCAGAATCACTATGCTCTAGCGGTGGTTTTTCGTTCGTTTCTATGCTCCAACCTTCATCCATTAATCCTAACCATCATCCCGTTAATCTTCTACCTACTCCGACCAATACTCTTCCTTCTCCAATTTAAATTTTTAATCCCCCACCATCTCCAACCAATCCGCCACATTCTCGGAATTTCATCCGTATCTTTTTCCGATTCATACTCCCACGGCTCCAATTTCTCCGATATCAGAATTAAACGACATCTGGAATTAAGCGGCTTGTCTCGATTCCAATGGCATGTTTTAGTTTAAATCTGCGATTTTGTCAAAATCGACCCGTTGGTTTTGACTAAATCACCACACTTAAGTCACCGAAAGGAAATGATACGGAGAAAGAATTAGACGGCAAACAACAGAGAAGGCAAAGAGAGGAGAAGAGGCAGTATATGGGTTTTTTGGCAAACACTAAAATTTGGATAAAAAAGATGGGTCAAACCCTGAATTTGGGTAAAAAAAGATGTGTTGATTTTGGGTCAACCCGATTTGAAGGGTTTGGACCAATACAGATAACAATTCTTAAAACCTAAAACATGAAACAGAAAACGAGAAACATCAACAAAAGTATCTAAAACATCACATCTGAAAAATAACAAAAGTTACAGTTCCTACTTCATTCTCGTTTGTAGAAACAGTGAGAAAGTGCTCTTACACATCTAAGAAACAATAACACAAAAATTAGCACAAATAGTAACAAACCCTAAGATATCACTCACAATCAAAACAACAAAACTGAACATTAATTGCACACTTAAAACACTACATGTACCAAACACTGAAATTGAAAAACCACACCAACACATATAACAGTACTTAAAACCTAAACATCAACCATCAAACATCAAACAGAAAACCAGAAACATCAACAACGGTATCTAAAACATCATCTCCGTAAAATAATACAATTTATAAATCCTACTTCATTCTCGATTGCAACAACAGTGAGCAAATGGTCTTAGACATCTAAGAAACAACAACATAAAAAAATAGCACAAATGGTAACAAAAACCTAAGATATCATACACAATCAAAACAATA
>JAUOBV010191712.1:0-12033 GCA_032360425.1 Rubia occidens
ATTCATTTGAAATGTGGCTTGTCGAGCGACATCATATAGTGTTCGACAACCATGGGATCATTGCGGCTATCAAATCCTACTTTCTTTATAAATTACAAAATAAATAAATAAATTGTGCACTAATTAGTAAGTATTTTTAAATATTCGCTATTGGCATGCCTCACAGTTCACACAATTGGATTCCCTATTGTTCGCTATGAATCCTAAATGTTATTGCAATGAAATAGATAAAAGACATTAATAAAACCTGTGTGGAGGAAATTGAGACACTAAGATTCAACAAATATTTTTGGATAAGGACAAAAACTAGTGAACGTTCAACGCCAGTCACTAATTTCCTCTTACTGTGACCGACAACTATGTACCGACATTACCGACATTTTAATTTTTTTACAGAGCCTTAACCAAGACGTACATCTGATCTTTGTCGGCTGTCGCTTCAATTTACAGCACAATCAATGGGTTACCGACAGCATACTCAATGGGACATCCTAAACTAACAACAATATTCAACCAGAAAGCAGCATAAAAAGGGTATCATTCCCAGAAATCTGACACTAACAACAATATGATAATGCATATACTTGGAAATTCATAATACAAAAGAAAAAATACACAAAAATCGCAATGTTAACTCCGAAATCGAGTTCCGTCAAAATAACTAATATTGAACAAACAAACATACAAGAAATAGATTTATAAATTACATGGGTTCGTAAACAAACAAGAAATGGATTCGAAAGACATACCTTTTGAAATTGGCCTTTAGAGGTGTAGGTTTTCAGAAGGGGGGGGGGGGAGAGGAAAAGTTTGAAGTATTTGAGGTTTGACTTATATGAAATCCTTTCAAACACCATCGTTTTGAATGTCTACTCATCTCGTTGAGTTCGTCACCAATTGTGCAACGTTGGTCTCCACGTCGACTAAACTGGCAATATTACATTGACTGACCAACGTCGGTTGTTGATAAGACCGGGCCAAATTATTTTTTGTCCCATCCACATACACTTGTTATTTTGGCCCATCGAATTTAGCCTTGTTTGTAACTTTAATAATTATTTTTCCACCATTGCATATAAATAATTAAGTGGAAATCAAATATAAATTATAAATTAAAGGTCAAACCTCGGTCATCTTTGTTGGTTTAAATTAGATCTCGAGCAACGCTTGACCTAAGATCAGTAGTGGTCAAATATTGTTTTTTGTTTGTATTAGAATTTGAGCAAGGGTTGACCTACGATCAATAACAGTCAACCCTCAGTCATATTTGTCAGTTTGTTTCAGAAGTGGAGAAACGGTTAACCTAATATCCTTAAAGGTCAAACCTTGGTCATCTTTGTTGTTTGGTATAAAAGGTTGAGCAATGGTTGATCTAAGATTAGTAGTGGTCAAACCTCGGTCATCTTTGTTGGTTTACATTAGAAATCGAGCAACGGTTGACCTAAAATCAGTAATGATCAAAACTCAATCATGTTTGTTTGTTGTATTATAAGTTGAGCAGTTGGTTTGTATTGGAAGGTGAGCAACGGTTGACCTAACATCAGTAATGGTCAAACCTCGGTAATCTTTGTTGGTTTATATTAGAAGTCGAGCAACGGTTGACCTAACATTAGTAAAGGTACAATCTCAATCATCTTTGTTGGTTTGTATTAGACGTCGAGCAACGATTAACCTAATATTAGTAAAGTTTGAACCTTGATTTTTCAGGTTGGTTTGCATTAGAAGTCGGGAAATGGTTAACCTACGATGAGTATAGGTCAAACCTCAGTTATTTGTGTTGGTTTGTATTAGAAGTCGAGTAATGGTTGACTTAAGATCAATAAAGGTCAAACCTTGGTCATCTTTGTTGGTTTGTATTAGAAGTCGAGCATCGGTTAACCTAAGATCAGTAGTGGTCAAAACTCGTCCATCTTTGTTGGTTAATGAATAGAAGTCGAGAAACGGTTGACCTATGATCAGTAGTGGTCAAACCTGGTATCTTTGTTGGTTTTTATTTAAAGTTGAGCAACGTTTGACCTAAGATCTATAGTTGTCTAACCTCGATTATCTATGTTGATTTGTATTAGAAGTAGATCAAAGGTTGACCTAAGATCAGTAAAGGCCAAACCTCAGTAATCTTTGTTGGTTTGTATCAGAATTAGAGCAATGTTTAACCTAAGAGTAGTAGTAGTCCAACCTTGATCATTTTTGTTAGTTTGTTTTAGAAGTCGAGCAACAGTTGACCTAAGATCAGTAAAGGTCAAACCACCATCATAGGGGTAGGTTTACTTTGTAAATCGAGTAACAATTTACTTTCCTCATTTTTGCTAAATTATTTTGCTTTTCCATATCGAATTTTGTTCAATTTGGCTGAGGTGGAAGAGTATGCAAAATTGGTCCTCCTATCGCTCAATGTGACACCATGTGAAAAACATAACGATGTCGGACCACTCACCCTATTGGGCCATCATGGGCCACACAAAGCCCCTAATGAGGATCGATAACACACTTGTCATCGGTTGCCTATCGGTTTCCAGGGGGAATTTGGCAGGAGAATGAAATTTCAGAGCCCATTGTTTAGCTAATTAGCCATAAACCCTCAAAGTAAAGGCACAAACAAAACACGGCTCCCACCATCTATCTCCTCTAACTTCCACATCTCTATATCTTCCTCCCACCTTCTATTCACACCAGATCAAGAAATTCACAAACATAAAGCCTAAGAAATTGGAACATTTAATCAAACTCCAACAACTACAAAAGGGCGGATCATCTTCGGATAGAGATTGAGGTTCTATTCATTCATCATACGATTCAATTTCAAAAAAATTTAGTGAAAATCATTCTATATGTTGAAGAACAAAAGATTGAATTTTTATACGAGTTGTGATGACTATGTTAGATGTTTATTTTGTAGATTGTGCTCTCTAGTGTTATTGTTGTGAATATAATTCCATGTACTCCCTCCATCCCAAAATAAAATTCCTACTTTCATTTTTAGTCTATTCTACAGTGAACTTCCCGTTAGTAAATTTTCCATATGTAGTCATTCTATCTTCCAAATTTAACCCCCAAATTTGCTATTATTTGCTAATTTTCCCCACTATCCATGACATCACTCATGCAAAAGTTTACAAGAGCCCATTTTTGACATCAAAAGATGCTACCACAATAGCCCATATAAGAGATTAAGCCAAAAATAATTAGGAAGTTTATTGTCGGAAGAAGGGAGTATAACTTATAAGGAGTTCTAGGCACAAATGATATTGGATTATATACATGAAAATTGCTTGAAGGACCGACCTTGGTCACAAGTTGTATTTCCATCCGACATCATAACAAATATGTGACTGACTTCAGTTACTCATGCCATTTTGTGTTAGAATATTTGAAAGAATTCATAACATGACTCACAGAAGTGGAAATGGTTATGTCATAGATGGGAACATGTGGGAGCAATTGGAAGGATGCAATGTAATTAAGATTTGTTGACCACTACCTTTCAAACAGCATCAATGAATGACATTCACTTTCCGCAACGACATGTTGTAAGTACGATTCTTGTATAAATAGGAATCTTATATCATTGTTGGATTGCATGTTTCTAAAATAATGTATGCTTTGTGCAAAATTATAGTAACAGAGAGGAGCAAATGATCAATGGACTTTCAAGTTATTCTTTGAAGAATTAAGTTCATCATAGTTTGACTGTTTCGGCAAAGCAATTGCACCAAGTACTTGAATCAAATTCCATGACATTAATATATTGTAGGGGATATAAATTCCAAACCTTATTCTTGTAATACTCATATGAACTTTTCCTTTAAATTATTGTGAATCCCGTATTTAGCTTATGTAATGGAGATTGACTTCCGATTATGGACTATAATCGAGAGTATTTTAGTAGTTCTTTGTAGATATTATACTATTGTAATTGGTCATTATATTGATTGTTGTGTGATCGACTTTCATTTCTCTTGAGTTGAGCTTCATTTCATATTATTCGTTGAGTTGGGTCTTATATTGCTTCATCGTCGGTGAAACCGAACCCGAGTGAGCAACATCAACTATGCCATCAGATCATCACAAGGGAAAATGTCAAACCAACCAAAATCGGTCACCTACACAACCAACGTCGGCTACAATTGTATGACCAATGACAACTTTGTTGTCGGCAGGAGAGAGACGACTGATATTGGTCATGAACTCGGTTACATCAGGCATCGATTATGGGCTCGGACTTACCGACATCGGTTGAGCACTTTGTAGCCACCATCGGTTACTACGGTTCCAATCAGTCATATTCCACATCTACCAACGTCGGTAAGTTGTCAGCTGCCGGTGTTGGTCAAATTATTTTTACCTTGATTATTTTTAGAAAATGAATGACGTAAAAAATACTACTTACCTCGGTTGTAACAAAAATAAAATGTATACTTTTTAATGCATCTCTAGAATTAAGGTAAAAAAGCCTTGTTTCTTGTAGTGTTATATCATCATTTTCATGATGAATGATATTAATATATCCGGAAGATATGTTAGAATTCCACATTGATAGTGAAAAAATTATAACTCAATCTATAGAATCATATGTCATATCTACATGGTATCAATTAATTTTATTAATATATCTAAGGTGTTTTTTTAAAATAAAAAAATTCATAATAAATGTCAACAACTATAATAATAACAGTGCTAAGCTCTCTTAATTATTAATTAATGAAACTATAACCGTAATTTTCACTGGCCTGTAGAGTATTTACTAGGCCGGCTAGCCATCTATCATAATTGACTCCCAACTCAAGGGCATACTAAAGCAAGCCGAATGGTAACTGGTAAGTTTCTAGAAAATTGTTTTTGTAAGCTTAGTTTTTTTATTTAAAAAATAAAAAAATTCTCAAAGATTATATAATAGAAATTCTCTACTTTCTAATTTCGTGGTTGTGTTTGTGTTTTGAAACACAGCTATTTCATAAATTATGAAAGTATCAAGATTTAAATTGCAAATTAGAAGAAAGAAAGATAAAAAATTTGGGTTGCGTTAATCAGATCATAAAACATGCAACTACACGTTGCATAATAAAGTTTTAATATTGCAACTAAAATCTTTCACCTTTTTATTATTCTACCTTAGCCTTGTCTTTTCATAAGTCTATGGAAATATGGTGTTTCTCAAGATTTTGCCTTGATGGTTTGGTGATTTGGATTTTGGTTAAAGATTTTAGTTGGATTTTGGTAAAAGATTTCCACCACCAATCTTTTACCTCTTCTCAAGCCATTCACCTTAGCCTTCCGACGACACCACCACCAATGTCTCCTGATCCACGCCGCCACAACAGGGTCGCAGGTGGCGGTAGCAAAAGAAGAAATTTTCTGGTTGTAGCACCGTGGCTTCCGCAGGCTTCACAACCCATCCTAGCCGTGCGCTGTTCAAATCGGCGGGAGAAAAGGAAAGCACGGTGGCGCAGCTCAAATCGAAGAATAGGAGAAAAGAAGGAGGCGGTGTGGGGGGGGTAAAGAATTAGAGGAGAAAAGGTGAAAAGAAAAGGAAAAAAATATTTTAAAAACTGAAAAGGAGAAATAAATAAAGGAAAATGAGATAACAAAAATAAAAATGAGAAAAGGAAAATAAAAATAAAAATGTGAAATTACAATTTTACCCTTAAATTTAACGTTATTGACTGAAGTTAACGTTTTGACCAGACAGAAGAGCCACGATTTAATAGTTTTGTTAACTAAGGGACCAAAAGTATTCAAAACAAAATAAGGGGATAAAAGGGGACGATGGAAGGAGTTCAGAGGTCTCCCAAGTCGTTCGCCCTATAATCAATCATAAAATTTTAAAATATATAACTTCTAAAACATATATTTATAACCATAAATAACCCATTGTATACATATATACATACATATATAAATACAACCTTGCAGAGTACATAATCGAAAGTAAGAAAAGGTTCAGATTTTTTATACAATGATAGAGCTCTTTTGATAAAATATGCACATAATGAGAGCATTATATAATTAGGGGACTACTAAGATCATTTGGTATATAATTTATTCATTGATATATATACACACACATACATACAAAATAACGACAACCTTTACAATGAGCTTAACGTATAAATAATTATTTTTTAAAATAATTTGAATGAAATATTATAATTTTTTTTTTATTATATTCAATATGTAACAATTTCTAACTTAACTAATTTATTTCACTTAATAACTCATATGTTTTTTAGATGACTAAAATTTAAATTGTAAATAAAATTATTTATTTTCAATTAATGTAAGCTACAAAAGTACATAAAAATTAATCCAAAATTTTAAATTAATAATACTGCGTAATGCGTTATAGCACTTCGCTAGTTATCTTAAAATAATTACAATGTGTAGAGTTATACTCCAAAAAAACAGTCTCATGGACTTATTTTTAAGCACTGTGCCAACTGATGTGCTATTAAATTCTCTTTTCTAGGAGCCCATTTCAGAATTGGTTCATGTAAATTTACTAGATCAGATTTTATATCCTATAGAAGTAAACAAAATTCTGATCTATCCTTGCATGCTCTTTGGATAACACGAATTACTATTTCTATATCCCTATAATGAAATTCGGGGATAAGTTTTACGTAGAACTTCCTTCTATGGCTACTTTTAGCGCCATTATTTCAACAATTTTAGCAGAGTATAGTTGTTGTAGTTGCAGGGATTCTCCATATAACCATTTCTTTTCTGCTGTTTGTTACGTACCAACCCAAGTAAGTTTGGGTAGAAGTTGTGGCTACATCAAAGAATAATAACCTTCCAAAAGGAATTATCTCTGTAGTTGTTTCCGATGTATTCCGTTGAAACCTATTGGACATGCCTTGGTTGCTTTTATTTCCTTCTTTGATTCCCTCTATTTTCTATAGAATGGTGAATTGCTTGAGAGGATACCAGACTATGTTCCTTCTCATGAAAAAGCTCATTTTTTAGGTACTATAATTGATTGAGTAATAAGGCCACCAGAAATAACAATTCTTAGTCAAATTCTGTGATGAGATCTTTAACCCACAAAATTATGCACGCTTGCTGGTATCTATAGATCTGATTATGTAAGTCTGCAGCAAACACACTTGGTGCGCAAGAGGGCAGTGAAAAAATGTGCTCAACCGATCTATCTTTTGTTACGCAAGTGACATTTTTGCTCCGCTGGGCATTTCCACTGAATGAGATTCTCTACTGTTGGCAATTGATCCTTGAATAAACATCATATAAAATTACTTTTTTAGGCACTAGGGAAATGGACCATTACTGGTATTCACCATATGACCCCCACTAGTCAATTAAGTGGATTTAACAGAGATATTGTAACAAGATTTAAATGTGACATTCCATATTCTATTGGTTGCCATGTCCAAATGTCATCAAATTGGTTTTGTATTTTTGGCATAGAAAGGATGGGGTTTGATTCTTCTTCATTAAAATTTTCTCTGATTAACTCCGTGTTCCATCTCGTTCCATTTGCCTCCATAAGGTTGATTACTGTGGTCTTTTTTGGGAAATCAACTGGGAGTGAGGTAGGATTTGCAGAATTTTGCCTCAGTAAACACATATGAAATTTTTTTCTTGTGTCAGTACCATTTCCTATTCTCTTTGTTACTCCTTTTAGAAAAAATATTTCAACCTTCAATGATTAATCTTTAGGCAAAGGATGGTGATGACCCGTTGATGCTTCCAACATTGATGTACGTGGGAAGTATTTTGCTTTTAGATATATAGCTAAGGATGATGTTGGATGTGTTGTTAGTATCCAGACTTGTTTCCCTAGCATTTCCAGATTAAAATGGTTCAAATCCTTGAAACCAAGACCCACCCATTCCTTTTGGGGTACACATACTACACCATTTGGTCCAGTGAATATTCCTTTTATTGTCTGAGCTTCCCCACCAATACTTTACATACATCTTGTGAACATCATCAATAAGTGTATCTGGTAGTTTGAAACAAGACATTGCATATGTCGGCATTGCTTGTAGAACTCCCTTGATAATCATTTCTTTCCCTTCCTTTGACAACTATTTGTGCTCCCAGCTTAGGACTTTTACCCAGATTTCGATCTTAAAACTCTCAAACGGGGATAGTTTTGATCTTCCAAAAGTGGTTTATAGACCTAGGTATTTTGCTGGTCATTCTGATTCGCTCATTTCCATAATGCCTAGGGTATTTCTTTGTGCTTCACTATCCACATTGGGGCTAAGGGTAATGGATGATTTATTAAAGTTTATTCTTTGACCCGATACCTTCTCGTATTATTTCAGGATTTGTTTTAATTGAGATGCTTCTCTCATCGTTGCTCTTCCAAATATTAGGATGTCATCTTCAAAAAGTATATCAGATATAGCATGTACCGAACGAGCTATTTTCAAACCCGAGATTTGTTTTCTCCTCAATTTTTCCTAACATGTTCGATAACACTTAGGGGACTAAGGATCACCCTGTCTGATTCCCTTTGTTAGCTTAAAATTCATCTTGTGTCATTTAACGTAAAAGAGAATTCCATCGAAAATATGCACAATTGGATAAGTGTGGTAAAATCAGATTGGAAACCCATACTTTATAAAACGCTCAACAAGAAAACCCATTTTACTTTGTCAAAAGTTTTGCTCATGTCTAGTTTAATCGACATGTACCCTTTCTTTCCACTGTTATGCCCCTTATATAGTGGTGTGCTTCATGTTCGATTAGTATAGTATTAAAAATGAGCATGTTTGGTACAAAAACAATTTGTTATTCCGATATAATCTGTCTCGTAATTTTCCTCAAACTATTTGAAATGCAGTTTGAGATGATATGATATGTGACATTACATAAGCTGATAAGTCGGAACTGGAATAGTTCTGTAGGTTTTTTATAATTTATTTTTGGATGAGTACTATTAATGGATTCCATCTTTCTTCCATTATTAAGGAAATGTAGAGCTGAGGGGAGACTTGTTAACCCACTATACTCCAATATTTTTGAAAAAATGATGGTGGTATACCATCCGACCCAAGTGCTTTGTTTGGAGCCATTTGTTCAAATGCTTGGTATACCTCTGCTTCGGAACACTATCGACATAGAATTCCATTTGTCTCTCCAGTTACTTTAGGTAGTAGTCCCGAGGTTGCTTTATTTATGGCTTACATATATGGATTGTCCAATGTGAACAAATATTTTTTAGTGTTTTAGATAATGTCTTCCATTTTGTTTCCTTCAGTACGCCATCTACCTTGTTTATCTTTTAACCTATGGATCGTGTTTCCATCTCCCTTTTAGAGCCAATGTTGCTTTGCACGTTGTTTCCACTTTGCCTCCTCCATATCTAGAATTTTCTCCAGTTTGAATTTCAAAGCTGCTATTTTTGCTTGAGTGGCTTCTGTGATGACACCCGATTGGAGGTTTGGAATTTCTATTCATAAGAGCTCTGTTGTCTTTTCATAATCCTAAAATTCCCTCGAAACCCAAAGTTGAAGCTCATTGGTGCATTTTTCGGATTGTTGTTGGTAAATCATAACCATCGTCTCTCTAGCTTTATCTGTTGCTAATATTTCGGGAAATGCATCAAAAAAATCAAATTGAAAAAAGTGTATATGCCTCCTATATGCATTTGTGGCCCCATTTTTATTAATTTCCAGAAGTATTGGTACATGGTCAAATCGATGACTATTCTCAGTCCCAGCCTATTTTACACATTTGATTTTCTAGTACTATTCTCTATCAAAGTTTGATCGTATATTTAAATAGATATATGAGCAACAATATTATCATATGTGATATTGTTCAATTAGTCGTAACAAGTAGTTTCAAAATATCAATTTTTTATTTTCCGTTATTACACGTAGGCAAAGATATTAACGTTCAAACATGTTTCTTGAATAGCGTGATAATGATTGTTGTACAATTTAGGCTGGGACAGAGAGAGTACTTACTTTATCAATTTCTAGGTAGTCCAACTGTGCATCTTCAACACACATGGCTGTGCATAATATTATGTAATAGTCACACTCCTATATTTTTGTTTGTTTCTTGTACTACTTTATAGAATAAAAATGCAAAAATAATAGTCAACACAAAGAAATTTTATAGGATATGGTTTGTTGAATTTCAATTTTTTTCAACTACGTGTAAGCCATGTAAGATTAGGCTCATTGGATGCACTCTACAAAATATCTACAAATGCTTGTGAGGATGGATCCCTCTAGTATAAACACTTGTCATCCGGAACAAGCAAAATCAATCTCCAATGGTCCCTACATGGAAAAGTGTTGTTAAAGCAAATATTTGGTGAATGTACGCATGCATGACTATGTACAATAGTTTGAATATTAAAAACATCACCTTTCACAGTAAGGTGCAAAATAATTTTTTTATCCTTCCAGCCTATGATTTTGCCTACTTACAAAGACTTGGGTGAGACGGTCTCACCTAATTTTATGGTGAGACGGGGGGTTTAAGTAGAATTATTTGAAGATGGGAATGACATGGGGTGCGTTTTGTAATTTGTAAAACTTTAGTTTGTACCTTGTCTCACCATAAGTTGTGGTGAGACGGTCTCATACGAGTCTTTCTCTTGCATACTCCCTCTGTCCCAACTTATTTTGCAGAAAGAGAAATTATAGGTGAAAATTTTTACAATGAAAAAAACATGGCAAAGGTCTAACTATTGTGTGCTGACACGTCTCAGTAAATTTCTTAATCCAAACTTAACTCGAAATTAAAAACATCATTACACACTAAAATTACTCCAAAATATAACACCAAAATCTACAACACCAAAAATTACATGAACACATAATCAACTATCGACCCCTAAATCTTCAACGATCCTTCGACGTTCTTTCTTCATCAAAAATGTGATTCTTCTGGATGGATAGAGGATTTTTCTACAAACAACCCCAACGATAAACTTACATTAAAAAATTGAGGAAGAAATAAATTTTAAATTTATTCCTCTAAAGAAGAAAAATGGGTTAAAATACACTAACTCATTCAAGAACTCGATCAAAAAGTGGTAGACTCGTCGGTGATTTGGTCCAACTCACCCTTGACTCGGTCTAACTCTCCCTTGACTCGATGGATCTAGATATGAATGATGGATCATTTTCCACAAGTCGTCTGTATCCCTTCAACCCTCTCGAATTTACTTTGATAAGCAAATAACTTAAACCAAAAAGATTTTGTTGTTAACTTTTCAGTTTCGAGTTGTATTAGCAAACGCTTTTTAGCTTCGAGTTGTATTATTAGTTCTAAGCAAGGTTTTGAACCAAAACAAAGGCTTTAGAGGAAAAACACAACAGCAACACAAAAATCATATATCGAAAAAGAGAAATTTTAAAAAAAATCAGCAAAGCTAGAGGAATGTTATCATGGTTTGAAATTTTTGAGAGAATAAAAGAGAATGAAAAATGGGCTGAAGATGAAGAGAAAAAAAAAGAGGAAGATGAAGGGACGAGGGAGAAAAGGATGAATGAGGCATAAGGAGGAAGAGAGAGGAAAGGATTTCAAAATGAAAAGTTAAAAGAGGAGAGAGAGGGACATTATGTGATGGATTTATCAAAAAGTAGCCGGTACACCATTTTCCAATGCATCTCATTAACTCCTCAATCCTTTGGCTTTTTCAAAAAATTGATATCCAAATAAGGGCACAATCGTCATTTATAATCAGTCAAAGTAGCTGAAAAGGGAAATAAAGAGAAGTGTGCAATTTAAGGTGTGACAAACCAATATGGAAAGTGTCCAATTTAGTCTGGGACGGAGGGAGTACGTAATCAATCTGTTCTTTCTACGAACACCTAATCCCTTGAGTCACCAACGAACACAAATACATTACCAAACATTTTTCCTTAAGACTAAATTGTTTTTTAGTCCCCCAAATACCATCTTTTACCATGTTTTGGTCCCCAAGAGCAAAACAGCGTACAAATGGTACTTTACACATTCAAAGTAAAAAAATTCGGTCCCCAATCCGGTATTCTGAGTGGTTTTTTGTAAATTTTTATATGGTTAGGGGTATTTATGTAATTT
>JAUOBV010191926.1:0-12031 GCA_032360425.1 Rubia occidens
GACGACCCCGACTTGCCACTATCTACTTTCTAGTAGTATAGCCGCAACAAGGGTATAAATACTATCTTTGAGAGGCATGGCGACGGCCTCCCAAAAAGAGTTATGAACATGGCTCCACAATGAGAGAGAATGAAAGAAAAAAAGAAAAAGGAGCAACATGATTAGATCCAAGATCGACAGCCCGCGTGTTGGATGTTTTGACCCAAGATCGATAGTCTGCTGTTGCGAGACATCTAGTAGTGCATAAAATTATTTTCTTTCAACCTACATCACTTCATTGTAATAGTGTCACCTGATTTCAAATATTATAATATTCAATCTCAAAAGTTGTAAACACGCTTTTATCAATTATGCTCTAATAAAATCGTGATATATGATATAAATTCTAAACTATATAAGAGATTATGTGTCTATATCCCTTTTTTCCCATATTGTATATAGAAACATCGAAACATTAGCTCGGCTTCAATTCAATGTTTCAAACAGACTTTTAAATGGTCCGGCCGTTTTAAGGATATTAACACAGGGGGTGGAGATATCTTAACGGAAACACCATTTAAACATGTTTTTAAACCATCATCAAAGCAACTTTTTGCTTCAATTTTATGATTTTTGATCGGAAGATCATGATTAGCTTGATTCCTCTATTTGTAATCACAACTTTCACATTGTTTTTTAAAAAGGTTTGGGGGAAACTTAAATAAAACTCCCTCCCAGCTTGTTGGTATTTAATTTTTTAAAAAAGTGATTAAGAATTTATTATTATGAAACCCGTTAGAGATTGTGGGGTAGGCGCTATTGGGTGCAAAGTGGAGTTTCCAAAAGCTCTCATGACCTTTTAAAATTCTTAGTCCATTTAAATATATATGAATGCTTTTGTCTAAAGTGAAAGCTCATTCGACTATTGTAAGGTTGAGCCCATTGGACAAAGTTGCAATACCATGTTTACGAGATGTAGAGGTCCCTCTATCTCTGATAAACTTACTTAATTTTATATACGCTTAATTACCTATAAATTATTTTTCGTATTATAATAGCTTACACAAGAATTAACATTTAAAAGATATATGTTATAGAGAATTTGATAATATTTTATAATAATACTATTCTTTATACTCCCTCTGTTTCTTTAACAATGGTACACTAGGTGTAGGTTCTTGGATTTAGGAGAAGAAAATGAGTGAATGAAATTGAATGTAGAATGTAAAAAGTAGAATGAGTGGATGAAATGAAGGAATCTTACCAAAAATGGAAAGTGTGCCAATATAAAAGAAACAACCTAAAAAGGAAAGCGTGTCATTGCTAAAGAAACAGAGGGAGTATACAAATTGAAATTCATGTTTAAATAATTAGAGAAAGTTGACTTAAAAGTGCAGTTTTTGTTGAGATAGTAGTTTTTTTGTCAGTAGTTTATAGTTTACGTATAAAACTCTTTAGCCTGAAAATGAGATATTTTTTTACTAATTTTTAAAAGTAAATGTGTAGGCTACCTAGAATTCTTGAATTCATTTTTAGCCTTAAATAGAAGTTATGTTGCAATTTCACGTGAGAGGAGTATATTTTACGTTGAATTTAACAATGGGCCCCTAGACAATATTATTACTTATAGAAACTTATGTTTTTAGTCGAAGTTAGGTAAGTTTTACTTAGAAAAATATTTGGTAAAATAAATTTTATGATGAGGGAGTATATATTTTCTAATTTGGAACTAGAATTTTTCAATTTTTCCCCAAATTTAGCCAGTTGTTGCAAATATAAAGTTTTTTATGATCATTTTTTCTTATTATATATGTGTAAATTGTACATAAAGATAGTTCATAGGGTTTAACAGATAATATCGCCAACATACAAATCATTTAGCAAAATATATAAATATAGGAAACGTACAAGTCATGAATGAAATATAGTAGCGTCTTTTTTCAGGGAGGGGTGGGGGTGTGAAGAAGAGTATATGTTCTGCAAAATCAATAAAAAAATATATATTTAAATGAAAATTTACTAAATATAGCATTAACGGAATCAATAAACAATCATTTTAAAAATGTTGATAACGTTTGTCCAATAGTATAAACTTGTCTAGAGGAGCATCCCATACTTGCAGAACGCGTCAAAATTCCCAAATAACTCCATATCTTTGTAAATTAATACAATAGTGATGTTATTATTAGGTGTTCGGAAATTAAAGTCGTAATTTACTCAATTATACGTACCCACCTATTATGGATTGCTTAAGCAACAATTCTTTGTACATCATATGCTTATCCTATATATCCTCAACCCTACTGAATGCCCCGGACCAAGGAATGAAAAAAAATCACCGGTAATTAAATAAAACTGCAAAAAAATTCTTTTTCATTTCACTTATAAATTTGTGTTTTAAATGGTAAAATAGATAGAAACGGTAGTTTTTGTTGGGAGTGCAAAATCATCTCCAATCATTATATTATACTTTGTCATTTTGTGTCTATTTTAGACAGATTTATTTTTACTCCATGTACGTCTTAACGCAATAGGGTTGGTTGAACAATTATATGTAGCTCATTCTTCATTGTGACCCACCACCTGAAAAATCATCCAATCAGAAGACTTTTAAAACAAAGTACCAGCTATGCAGCTTTAGATTGGGTGCCTCCAACATCTAGGACCACAATCGCCATCACACCAAGTAAGAACTATGGTTCCAATACGATTTGTTGAAACTATGGAGCCCTGTTCAACTCACATAAGATATTTTTTTTTTGTTTTGGTCTAGATTTTTCATTATTTTACTTTTGAGATCATTTCTAAAAAAAATACATACAGATAAGGTTCACTTGTACACTAACATTTCAGAATTTCCTTAATTCTATTCTCATGTTTAATTTTGATTTAACACTAATTAATATTATTGATTTGACACCCAACAAGATCAAAATAATGTGGGTTGGATAGAATTTATGCAGGTCCAATAAGTGGGTTGAATAGAATTTATGCAGGTCCAGTAAGACATCTATTTGGCTAGTGATTTTGGTTATTTATAATTTGCTCCCATATTTGTGCATGATACGGAAATATGTTACGATGCCTGCACTTATCTCAGGTCCCAGACAACCTGGAAACAACATTGATGTGGACTTGCCACCTTTGATTGATGAGTTGAAGGTGTTGTGGGAAGAAAATGGGACGGCGATCTTTGATGGCCATATGAATGTCGAGTTTGAATTGTGTGACATGCCTTTCTTCACGATTAATGATTTTCTAGCTTATGGAAATTTGTCGGGTTATGTTGTGAAGGGGCACAAAGCATGTCCTATTTGTGAGGAGAAGACGGAATTCAAACAGCTAAGCCATGGGAGGAAGATAGTGTATCTTGGGCATAGAAAATGGCTTCAAGGAAATCATAAATACATGGATGATGTGTCAATTTCATTGGGGGAAGGAACGAAGTGAATTTCCCACGCCACCTACCTGGGTGGAGATTCATGTGAAGGTAAGAAATTTGAAAGTAGTTTTGGGAAAGCACAATGGAACGAAAAAAATGCAATGTGATGGTCCATGTAAGAAGAGGTATTTTTTTCGATTTACCGTACTGGGAGAATCTTGAGGTTAGACATTGTTTGGATGTGTATTGAGAAGAATGTATGTGAAAGTCTGGTAGACACTCTGTTGAATATTCCGTGAAAGATGAAAGGTAGTTTGAATGTCCGGTTGGACTTGGTTGAATTGGGAATCAGAAGTGACCTAGCTCCAGAAATGAAGGGAAAAATGACTTATTTACCTCCTGTACATTTTACATTGTCGAAGAATGAGAGAACCTATGTTTGTGATTGTCTGAAATAAGTGAAAGTCCCTATTGGTTACTCGCTGAATCTTAGCAGGGCAGTTACAGAGGATTGTAGGATGAGTGGTTGGAAATCTCATGATTGTCATGTTTTGATGCAACAACTGCATTTTTGATATAATGGTGCACTTGGTTTTTCATTTAGTACGGGAGATAAAGATATGTTTTCTAGTTGGTATGCATTGGATGTATCCTTTTGAGCATCACATGAAAATGTTCAAGGTATTGTTGAGAGGTATGTTACTGAAGAAGTATTTGAATTTTGCTCTAGTTATTTGGAGGATTGTGCAAGTTTTGGGGTGTCGAAGAATAGACATGTTGGCCGGTGGGTGGGGAAACCGAGGTCTAGGGAAATGTTATTTACTCCGTTTCATAGCGACCTAATAAAAGTTCATTTGTATTATTGAGAAATTGTAGGCAAATGGTGGATTACGTGACTGAGCACCTTAATATGATCACGCAGGTTCATCCTACGTGCCCCCCCAATAAAGTTCAGTTGGAGCACAATGAAAAGTTTATGGATTGGTTTTATGATCGATGCAATGTCGGTGATTGGTACGACAGAAAAATTCGAGCATTTGCGAGAAAGCCTAATTGCAGAGTATTGATGTATTTTGGATACGACATGAACGATTTTTGTTTTGCTACCAGGGACCAAGATTCAAGGAGCATGACACAGAACAATGAGGTTTACATTGAGTCTGAAACAATGTGGCAAGCAAGTATGAAAGAAAACAAACCAATCTTTGATGGCATGTCCTTTTATGACGCTATTGATGAGATTTGGTAGCTTGACTACGGAGAATTCAAGATTCATGTGTTCAAGTGCAACTGGTTTGACAGCAGAACATGAGTTTGAATTGACGATCCAATGGGTTTTACACTAGTTGACAAGAGTCATGAAGCCTACGAGAATGATCTGTTTGTTTTGGCCGACCAAGCAAGACAAGTTTTCTACGTTTATGATCCGTGCAATGTAGGGTGGTCAATTGTGTTGCAAGGTAAGAAATACTGTTTCAGTGATGAGATTGATTCCGAGGTTACAATGGAGAAATTAGAGTTTCCCACAATTTTCCCCTACTGATTAACGATGAGTTTGGAGCCGCTCGGAGGAATCACAAAGATGGCATTTGGTTTGATGCAGATGGCGGAGAAATGAGGGTAGTGCAATCAAAGAAGAGGAAGGTGGTTGGAGACTAGTGGCTAGGGAGTATGTACTTGTCTTGGTATATTACGCATGCTTGTAGTAGGTTCTGTACGGTATAACTCGCAGATGCTCTATGAATTTGAGTTATGGGTATGATTAGTAATAGTGGGCTCTGTCAGCGCAGCTGCTTCATGACTTAAATTTTTAAAAAGGCAATTCATTTGCCTCTGACCGCAGCTGGACGCAGCTGCGCTATAGATTTGAATTTTGCAAAAGCAACAGTTATATTAGGCTCTGCAAGCAGTTGCTTCATGACTTAAACTTTTAAAAATGACATTAACGTTAGCCTCTGACCGCAGTTGCGCGCAGTTGCTCTATGAATTTCATTTTTGCAAAACAACAGTTACATTAGACTCTGCTAGCAGCTGGGCGCATCTGCTTCATAGCATATAATTTTGAAAATCAAAAGAAACAATATCGCAGCTGCGACCATGACTTCACTACTTAAAATAAAACAGCCCAACAATCCAACAATACAAAAGTTTAGGCACATCATGGGCACAACATTCATAAGCATTCGTAAAACTACAATTCCAGGAAAATTTGTAAGCTCACAATGATTCATAAGCTCACGTTGCATGGCATGGTTAGAAACTAAGAATCCAAGATAATTTGTAGTCATTTATCATAAACAATTGAACTTCAATTCCAAAATACACATCACTAAAAAACTACATTAAGAGTGAAGCTTCATCAACCTGTACCATCCTCTTCTGCTACATTGTCCTCGGTTGGGCTCGGGGCGTGTTGAATGTAGTAAGTGCTCCCAGGTACATCATCTTCTTGCCTGCAATGACCGTCAGGTATTTCCCCACCTCCTCGGTCCAGCGAATGAGGTGATCCTTCTTGGCCTCCAATGCATGCAGCTGCGACTCTACATTCTCCTTGAAGATTTGGCCTGATTCAGGGCCGAATGAAGCAGCTGAAGATGATTTCTGTCTCTTATCGAACACATTAGGATTGATTGATGCATCGGGTTGTGGAGGAATGTCCGTAGATCTCAACTCGCAACCCACATTAGAGCACAACCCCGCGATGAGGGAAGAGAAGCCGATGATGTTGTTGTTGTGAAGACTCTCCCGGATTCCCACCATGATGGTACTCCCCATGTCAATGCTCATATTTTTCTTGATCTTATAGAGCAGCATTAGATGTGAACAGTGAACTTCCGTGTTGATCCTCACCGGCTTAAGCCTTGCGGCGATGAAGTGGTACCACACGTTCATCTCGTTTGTCAAGAACTTCTTATCGATGGTCAACCATTCAGAGGGGAAATTTTCCACCACACTCTCACCATCAGCGCAAAAAGTCTTTAGAATTTCAACCCACGAGGCTTTGTCCACAGCCTTGTCAGCAGTTGCATACTTAGTTGCCAGCTTTTGGGAGATTCGGTAGTACTGGTTGATCACCTCAGCCAATATGACGACCCTTTTAGAACGGCAACAAACAACCTCGAAATTTGTGAACTTCAGCAGAGACAACATGTCACATGATAGGGTCTTGTTTGCACGAACCGAGATGGCACATTAGTTCTCCCATTCGTGCTTCTCAATGTACTCGCAGTATGGAAATTCAACCTGTAACCCGCACTCCAGTACAAGTCCCCGAGCGATGAATGAGTTGTATAATTTTTTTAGCTCCGGGCGCTAAAATTGGGATCCCAGAGTGTAGGCTCGACCGATGCTACCTCTAGGCCGACTGGCTGGTTGTCGGCATCGACAACTCTGGCCTTCTTCCTGGCCTTGCTTGGGCCTTCTTTGTCGGGGCTTCCCTTTCCTAACTTTCTGGGTGCCATACCTGAAAGGAGTATTGATTGACTAAATATTTCATAGCTTCGTAGTTAAGACAACCATTAGAAGGGAAAACAGAGAACACGATAATGTTGGAACCAAACATAGAGGCGAAAACACAACACACAGAGAACCATTAAAAGCACAACAGAGCACACAACCATTAAAGCAATCCCCAAACAAATACTCCCCAAACAATCCAAAAATAATCTCCTCTGAACCCAAAAAATCCCCAAACAATCCCCACATAAATAATCCCCAAAGAAACCCCAACTAAACAATCCCCAAATAATCTCCACATGTGAGATGATACGAACCCTAAAACAATCCCCAAATAAACAAAACAGAGTGGTAAACATCTCCATGTGAAAAGTAAAGCAATAAAATATTAGGGAATGCCCTCAATGCTTACTGTAGTTCACTACCTGAGATTATGGTTCGACATTCCATACCAACGACGGAGGACAGGGGAAGAGAAATTACCATCAATTGAAGAAAAGTCGCGCCGGAGAATAGCAGCCGAGTCTTGAGGTTTGCTGGAGCCGCACATGGGAGGAGTCGGAGATGTGTGGAATTAACCCCTCCAGACAAGACCCGCGTTGGAGTGGAGACGGAGAAGAGCAGATATTTTGGTAGGGTTTGGGGTATTCTCCTCCCGGCAAGGTGAAGGGGGCGGGGTGGATGGGTTAGGTGAGGTATGATGGCTGAAGTGACTAGTTGAATGGCTCACTTCCCAACATTCCAATTTTCTAATTTCCCTCTCCCACATGCCTTTCTCGATTTTCCTGCCAAGTGAAAGAATGGGCAGGAAATTATTATTCCCTCCGTCCCACTTTTAGTGTCTTGCAACACATTTGATGAATGAAGTCCAAATCTTTTGAATTTAAAATTTAAATGTGAATAAGGCCCCATGAGGTAATGCTTATTGGATCGCAACACATATTTTTACATGATTTAATTTTCAAATCAGTGCAATAACAATTTCTCCCTCCTTCCCACTCTGTACTTCCACATTGCAAGTACATGTCCACAATTTGAATACAGTGCGGGGTTACCTGTCATTCAAACCCGAAATGGCGGGTTACAAAGTAGTCAACGACAATTGAAACACTTGTCGACGGACTACACAATTCTCCTTCTTAATAGCTTTCTAAGTATCTGCTTCTAAAATGTATGCACAATTCATCTGCTTATCTGCTTTCGAAGTATATATGTCGAGAAATAGTCAACATCGTAAAAATGTTTGACTATTTGTAATCTTCATCGGACTGCACAGGGCTTTTTGGATACTAACATCGACCGCAATTTCTCGTTTGACCACCTTATTACTACAGAATCCTTGGCCCGTGCAATACACTTTTCCTAGAGCTTTATAAGTCTTCCAGTTGACTAAGTTCGTACCATAGGTACTTACAGTTAGACGAATACTAGTCAGCATACAACAACTGATAACATTATGTACATGCATTAATCGGCATAACACAATTGAATACATTATGACCTACACTACATGACTATATGTTAGAAGTATCATGTTCGTAATTGTTGGCATATTAGATGTGCTCGATTTGAACATACTGCGGGGTTACCTGTCACTCAAACATGAAACAATTGGTCATCGATCAATAAACAGCGAGTTGCAAAGTAGTCAACGCCAATTCAAACACTAGTCGACGACATGCAGAGTTAAAATTTCAATTTGTAATCTTCATCATACTTCACAGGGTAACGAGGTTTCTAACATCGATAGAAGTATCCCGTTTGACCACATTCGTGCTACAGAATCAACGTCCTGTGCAATACACCTTTCACCGCACTTCAGAAGTCTTTCGGTTGACGAAGGATGAGTTATTGTCGGTCGAACATGGGCACTTGAAAATAGGGGTCTTCAAATTGACCAGCCCAGCCATAGCCGACCCATTTGACCGCCTCACATAGCTCGTGTACATGTCCATGTGAATTGTTATATTATATTTATAATAAGCGTAACAAAATTTTATGTTTTTTGTTTCAGTGGTTTCGAGTCAAATTGGGTCAACCCATGACCCAGTCCTACCCAACCCTGAACCACACAAATTTTTGACCCGAACAGAAAAACGTGAAAAAAGTATTACTTCATTCATAATGGGACGTAGAGATTACATATTTTTGAAAATATGAGCAAATATGCCATAGTATATATTTTCATGTATAAATGTATGTGTGATGGACTACCAATAATTTGAGTGGACTATATGCATGTAAATTCCTTCTACAATGTTGATGAACCAAATTACTTAACCTCATTCCCTATTTTTTGGTCAACCAAGAGCATGTTCCCTCCCAAAATTTTGGGTCAATGGGAGGGAACTCCTAGCACATTCCCTCCAAAATTATTTAAACTGACTCTCTCCCCACTGTACCCTCAAATTTCCTCCATTCTCTTCTCACTTCTCCCAAACCTCCTCCTCGAATTAAACTCCGATTTTTCACCGCTGCTCTATCTCTCCTTCTCCACTAGAGCATCAGATTTTCCATCACCCCCTACGACAACCACAACCTCATTTGGTGTGCGAAGATCCTCCCTTACTAGCCTCCTTCTCATTCCATATCAATATCCATCTACATTTAACCTTCTTCATCTTGGCAAGCACAACGAAAGGTAAGTTTCATAATTCCCGTGTGGATCGAATACCATTGTTTCCATGGTTGAGGGTGTGTGGTTTTTGCTTTTCTTTTCCTTTCCTATTATGTTTACCATTGTCATGAATAACATCCCGGTTCTGTACCTTGGTCAAACTATCACCTCCCCCGGATATAGCTTGAGGTGCACTATCATTGTCCACCTCTAGCCCTTAATTTGTTGGTTAATAAACCAGGTCCCAATGCACAATAAATTAGCATGACTAGCCGGGACCTCCACCATGAACATCCACTCTATAACGCATCATGTACAACCTAGAGCCTTAATATCTCAGTGATTACCCTTTAAGATTTTATCTGATCTAGTTTTCCACAAACATAGGGCTATGACTTTTGAGATTAGGCTACGCCCCTAACAAGATTAATAAGATGCTCGACCAATTGTAATCAAGTCACTCCCGTATCATTCATATCCTAAATCAATTAAGTTATCTAGCCTAATTCAATCAAAGAACTAACAACTGTGCATGGTTGTTAATCCTAAACACAACATTCTCATTGACCTTTGACCTTTGACCAAACTTGATGAAAAGACAAAATACTCTCGGTTTCATTCCTAAGCCAAGCACTAAATCATGCAATAATCTCAAATAGTGTACACGCATTAATCATTATTATCATAAGCATTAAATTCAAGTAACAATAATAATAAAAGCAATAGCTGGATGAATCTAAGAAACTCACAAATTGTTAGTCAAACGTGTTTGCAAATGCTCCCAAGAGAGTAAACTACTCTAAACTAATCATGCTCATAACAAATTTGGGTTTGAGAGACATAAAGGCTAGGAAATTAAATGAAGGAAGAGAGAAAAACCCTACAGAAGTGGTCTAGGTCCGCCTCCATCTCTTTCTCTTTTGTCAAATGGATGAGGTTTTCTTTTATAGTGGGAGGAGTTAGAAGTGTTTGACCCACTAATATAAATTTAGTTATAGGCCTACACAGACTGTGCCAAGGTTCATGGCATAGACTGTGTAGATCTATACAGTCCATTCTCTAGGACTTGGTTTTGAGGGTTCTGAGCGGCACTGACGTGTAGATTAATATGGTCAATTTCATGGGATATGTTCTTCATACTTCGTGAGTACACGGACCGTGTAAGTTTCACACGATCTATTTCTTGGATGTTTCTGGGAAAACTGAGTGGCACAAACCGTGTAACTTGGCACGGTCCATGCCCCATGATCAGTCGTGGACCCTTTGCTTGAAATTTTTCCTACTTCGCTTCTTTCTTCTCCCGATCACTTCAATCTTCTACAATTTAATCCATTTGCTTTCAATCTACTGCTAACCTTTCAATTGGCCTTATATCTACTACAATTCTTGCGAATATCCTTCTCCAATGATGATCTTCAATAAAGCTCACAAAGAAACCAAATAGACCAACTCCTGGAGGAAAAAACCTATTAGGCTACAAATGCTTCACAAAATAGGCAAGTTAATACAAATAACTGCACTAAGTGATTTTAACCTCCTATCATTCAAAACACTCATAAACATAACTATCAACCAACAAAAGCATACAAAAATGGTGCTAATTGTGCTAAGAAAACATACAAATACCGCCTTAGCACTGCATTTTTGTATGCAAAATATTGAATGATGCTTGATTAATATTACTTGAGTTTTTAGTTGGTTATAATGATGTTTAAGTACATTTCAATTTTCATTTGTATTTCGAATGCGAGTATAAACACTACAAGAAAAACGACTTATAACTTCGCCCTTCTACCTCGGTATAACAGAGTCTCAATTTAAATTAGCTCCCGATCATACAATTTCTTTTGATCCCCCTCAAAGGCCACTATACTGGCCATCTCCTTTTCTTAATCTTCTTTTTCACATACTAAGCAATAAACAAATATGAAAACACATTTTCCTTCTTTTTGTCGAAGAAAAAAGAGCAAGATGGGGGCGTTACGTATAGAGAGAGGCAACGTGTTGACGTATGGCACGCAGAAAATTAATTAAAAGGACTAAAAATTGGATCAAATACGTATTAAAAGGACTACTATATATGACGATAATGTATAAATAATTAAGCTGGCCTCAAAGGCGTGAAGAACCAAAATAATATGGTCTTTGGGATCCACTTGAACGTGATTTTGGCTTCTTCATGCATCACACAAATTCATCTTTTTCTTGGCTTTAGCAAGTAAATAACATATGCCAAGGAAAAAAAGGAAAGTTTTTGTACCAAAAGTAGCCGATGATTGGGGAAATCATAATTTGCGTGAGTTTTTTTTGGTATAGAGACGAAAAGGAAATAAGGCAAAGCATATGTTAACGTTCTAAGATCCGGGGCGGAACCAGAAAAAAAATGTAGTGTGTTAGAGTCTCACATCGGTGGTTGACAGAGTTATTACTTAATATATAAGATTATGAGTCACCCCTACATAGTACCAATGGTTTTATGATAGGAGCTCATGATTCTAATATAGCGGATCATAATTTAGTTTAGGCAAAGTCTTGGGAAAGACGGTCTTTCCATAGGCTTATGGAAAGACGGGGTTTAATTAAAAATATAAAAGGTA
>JAUOBV010192035.1:0-12031 GCA_032360425.1 Rubia occidens
TCCTTTTTTTATTTGCATTGGGAGATTCCGTTTCCTCATCTTTGTCATTTGTATCTTCTTTCTTGTGCTCCCGTTCTGTACTGGGAACGTATTCTCGATCTCAACTGGGATGCGTATTCTAGTTACGTCCAGTTGTTTGTTCTTGTATATGATGATTTTGTCTTCACACACTTCTGGTGAAAATCATGGTTATCCTTAAGGTAATAAAGGAATTATAAAGGAAGATTTTCTTCATCCCCAAAGACGACACCAATGATGCAGTATTCTCGGTTGGTCAAGATGGTTGATGATCACCGTACAATAAGTGGGAACCTACGAGAAAGGTCCCGGAAGTGATTCCAAGAAAAGCGCTTCAACGATCAAGTCAGATCCTTCCTTTAGAGAATTAGTATTTCTCAGTTTAGTAGCACTTACCTAGCTAGTGTTTTTCTCCTAGTATTTATAGTAGAATATGATCGTGGCTCTGCATTGCCAGGGTTACAAGGACTATTCGAAGCCTCGTGAGGCAGCCATCCTTATTGGGGTTATCCAAGATTTTCTCGATGATTCGAGCCAGCTTTTATTTTTGAATGACAGTGTAAATATGACTCTCAAGTTTCTTTTAACACAAGACAAGAGGAAATGAGCAAGAATATAGTGAAAGAGAGTCGTAGCTTAGATGCTCTTAACTAGGAGTTGGCTCGAAATGATCCGGTCATGACCTAATGGCTACAAGTGCTTCAGGTCACACTGCTTATCTTATTGATGTGACACGTAATTACAACCCTCACCCCCTCTTAATTTTCACCTGATGTGCTGGCTTATGTCAAGAAAATTGAGGATGGGGCTGTTAGACTATTCCCTTCCATGAATTCAGGTAAACCGACATTATTTTTTATATTGTTAGGGGTATTTTTGTAATTTAACTTATTAAAAATAGCAAAAAATATTTAAAAATATTTCTTTTCCCTTTCATTTTTTTATATCTCCATGGACTTTGCCCTTGGTTTTCCAGGATCACAATCAGGTAACAATTCTATCTTTTTTGTGGTTGATGTTTTTTTTGAAAATGGCATAGTTTATTCCTTGTAGAAAAATGAATGATATTAAGCATGTGGAAGACTTATTTCTTAAAAGAGGTTATGTGATTACATGGAATACATGCTAGCATAGTATCTGATCGCTGCGTTAAGTTGTTGGATCCGAGTTCAAACACCATTTCCCTTTACAGTGAAATACGTGGACATGTGGGTCCCAAAACATTAATTATATACTCGCAGGTTATTTTCCGACACAACTCCTTCCGTGGTTCTAGTTATTTCATTTTTGAATATTATTTATATAATTATTTTTATATTAATTACAATATTGCATTCATTAAATTTATATATTAGTTCATGTGTTTAAATTTTTTGTTAATTATAGTCTGGACTTTTATATTCTTATAAAATTATTGTAAAATTATAATTAACAAATGTATAAATTAATTTTAAAAATGAAAATTTTTAATTATTTAATTATTTTAATGATGTAGTTTTGACTTTTCATTTTTAAATGGTAATTATATAATTACAACTAGAAAATGAATATATTATTTTATATGTTTCGAATGTTTGTCAATTATTTTAAAATATTTAATTAGCTCATACATTTTATATGCTACCTAATCATTTTAACAACTTAGTTTGAATTTTAATTTTTTTTAAAGGTAATAATAGAATTTATAACTATAATATAATCATTTCATATATTTTTGAAGGAAATTATTTCTTTAAATATAATACTTAACCCTAGACAATTTAGTACATTAGTTATGAGTTTAGAATTTTTGTTAATTATTTTAAATAATTAGTTTAGATTATTATTTTTTGTAAGATTATACGATATAAGTTACAACAAGAAAATGTATAAATTAGTTCATATGTTTAAAATGTTAGCTAATCTTTTAGATAATTTTAGTTCGTGGATTTAGAATGTTTGTTAATCATTTCAAATACTTAGTTTAATTATTATTTTTTGCAAGATAATAGTTATATAAGTTATAATGTATAAATTAGTTCATGTGTTTAAAAAATAATTAATCGTTTAAATATTTTAAATTCAGACTTTCTTTTTATTAAAATATAATTATAGAATTACACATAACAAATGATAGATTAGTTCACACGTTTGGAATGATTGTTAATCATTTCAAGAACTTTGTTTGGGGTTTCATTTTTTGAAAGATAATGATAGAACTTACAACAAGAAATGTACAAAATAGTTCATACGCTTAGTTTGAAACCCGAGAATTTTGCTTCATTTTAAATAAGGAACCTTTTATCAATAATTTATTTCTTGTTAGGTGAATTTTGAAAGAGTACGTTTTATAAGGACTTTAATATTAAATGTAAAATAAAATAAAAATAAGATATAAGTCAATATTTATCCACACGAAGACAATTATGCTGCAAGGTGTTGGAATTCAAAACAAATTCAATTATGTTCAACCAATCATCTTGATTACACTAGGCCATTACTATTCCAACTCTAATTGTACGCCCAACTCAGGATATCTGATAAAACCCTAACTATACGCCAAACTAGAGATATCTGATAAAACTTAGTCTCACTACCTTCCCTCCGTTCATCATATTTTCTTTAAGAACAACAAACTATATTTGATCAATGAAAACAAGTAGTTGTGCACAAAGGATTTGGGAAGAGGTTTTGAGTGTGTTCCTGGAGTGAATTAGGTAGACGCACAGCCGGCGAGCATGTAGAGATAGAGAACTTTTTCGATAGCCTATAACTGGTGACAATAGGTTCAACGCTATAAAGGTAAGTTTTTGTGTTCCCTTGTATGATATAGCCTGAAATTATGTAACCTTTAACCAAGTATAGTATGCGTACTGAACTATATGGTTGAATTTTATCTTTACAAAGTTATGTTGTGTACTGTGGACCCAGAGTGAATGCTCGAATTATGCGGAACAAGAGTAATGAATAGAAATGAATGTTGGGGGATGTGCACACCTATATTGAGATTAACATTGGTACGGCTAATTGATAACACAAAATTGAGGATGAGTGTGAGTTTAGATATGAACTACTAATTATTATGTACTGTGCTTCCACTTAATATGTAGACAAGTGAAAACTAATTGTTCAATGCATGTTTATTGGTTTATATGAGTGAGCGTAATGAATGATTTGGTGTGTAAAGAGTGTTCTAAATGTGTAGAGTAATGTATGACAGTTGAACTGTGTGGTTTGTGCTAAGGTGTTACTACGGGTGCATGTAAGGTAAGTGAGTTTTACGTAAATTATGTGAGTGAGGGTTGGGCATGTAGTACAACCATTTTTGTGTATCAGTTATGGTCAGCTTGAGTAAGTTATTCGTAGAAGATTAATTTAGTGAGCTAAGTATGCATGCTGTAAAGGGAATAAGCTAAAGAAAATTAGTAAAAGAAAAAAGGGAAGAAGAAGAAAAGGATGTGTGCAAGTGGTTTTAAGCATACACATGAATGTTAAAAGAGAATTACGTTACTCAGGATTTCATGGTTATTCAATGCGTGAGTGATGTGTGTATAGGAGTATATATGTTTTTCAATTCTGATTTTAGTTCTGCAATCACATTGTACTAGATATTTGAATGGGAAATAGATACTTAAAATTTATATATGATATACCAAATGAAATATCTTCAAATTCATTTTCACTTTTCCAAATAGCAAACAATCTCTTCTGGCATATACTCTTGATTATTTTAACTAGATACTTGGATTTCACAAGGTTTTTGTTGATTTGAGACTACAATTCTTCATCCATTAGGATAAAAGATCGAATTTGAATACATCTGGGTGGGACCATAACCGCCTATCATTGTCCCCTATTCTTGGCCGAAGTTAGAAAATCCTGAGTCCAACTCAGGACCTTAATAGTTAAAGCCGTAGGATGGGGTCTTTTTCGGCCTTAAGGTATTTTCAACCAACTTTACTTTCACCGTTAAGTAACTTATTGATACATTATGTTGAACCTTAATCAGTATTTAGAGATTCTACTTTAGGCATTCAATAAACAGGTTCTTCAGAAATGCATCATCCTCTCCTGTACCTACCCTTCTCATAGTTAGTTCGAGATATTACCAATATTCATCCATGGAGGGATTAAGTGAGTAAGAGTAAATTTCCATCAAGTATGTGTTTGGAACATGATACAAAAGAAGCCATTTTTCATTCTTTCCCAAATAGTAAACAATTTCTTCCGGCATATGCTTTTGATTCTTTTAACTAGATATACTTGGATTTCACATGGGTTTTTTGTTGATTTGAGCCAGCCATTCATCCATTAGGACAAAATATCGAATTTGAATACATCAGGGTGGGACCACAGTCGCCTATCATTGTGCCCTATCCTTGGCCGAAGTTAGAAAATCCCAAGTCTAACTCAGGATTTTAATAGTTAAAGTTGTAGGATGGGGTCTTTTTCGGCCTTTAGGTAGTTTCGACCAACCTTACTTTTGTTGTTAAGTAACTTATTGATACATTATATTGAAGCTTAATTGGTATTTAGAGATTCTACCTGAGGCATTCAATAAACACGTTCTTCCGAAATTCATCATTCTCTCCTGTACCTACCCTTATAGTTAGTTAGAGATATTACCAATATTTATCCACGGAGGGAATACCTTTCTTCTTATAAATAAGTAAGAGTGAATTTTCATCAAGTACGTGTTTGGAACATGATACAAAAGAAGCCCATTTTTCATTCTTTCCCAAATAGTAAACATCTCTTCCGGCATATGCTCTTGATTCTTTTAACTAGACATGGATTACACATGTTTTTTTAGTTGAGGAAACTATTGTTTATCCATTAGGACAAAAGATCAAATTTTAACACATCTGGGTGGGACTACAGCCTTTCACTGTGCCTTATCCTTGGCCAAAGTTAGAAAATCCGGACTCAAATGGGATCTTTTTGTCTTTAAGATAGTTTCAACCAACCTCACTTTCACCATTAAGTAACTTATTCATAAATTCTGTTGAAGCTTAATTGGTATTTAGAGATTCTAACTTAGCCATTAAAATAAACAGGTTCGTCAGTAATGCATCATCTTCTCCTGTACCTACCCTTCTCTTAGTTAGTTTGAGATATTACCATTTTAGCCACGGAGGGATTACCTTTTTTCTTATAAGTAAGTAAGAGTGAATATCCATCATGCACATTTTTGGAACATTATATAAAAGAAGCCCATTTTTCATTCTTTCCCAAATAGCAGACAATCTCTTACGGCATATGCTCTTGGTTCTTTTAACCAGACATACTTGGATTTCACATAGGATTTTGTTCATTTGAGGCAAACATTCTTCATTCATTAGAAAAAAAAGATTGAATTTGAATAAATCTGGGTTATACCACAGCCTTTCACTGTTTCTTATCCTTGGCCGAAGTTAGAAAATTCCGCGTCAAACTCAAGCCCTTAATAGTTAAAGCTGTAGGATGGGATCTTTTTCAGCCTTAAAGTAGTTTCAACCAACATTACTTTCACCATTAAGTAAATTATTGATAACTTATTTTGAACCATAATCTTATTTACAGATTATACATTAGGCATTCAATAAACAGGTTCTTCATAAATGCAACATCCTCTCCTATACCTACCCTTTTCTTAATTACTTATAGATATTGCCAATATTCATCCAAGGTGCAATTACTTTGCTTATTATAAGTAATTAAGAGTGAATTTCCACGATGTAAGTGTTTGGAACATTATACAAAAGGAGCCTATTTTTCATTCTTTCTCAAATAGCAAACAATCTATTCCGACATATGCTCTTAATTCTTTCAACTAGACATACTTGGATTTCACATGGGTTTTCTGTTTATTTGAAGCAAAAATTATTCATCCATTAGTACAAAAGATCAAATTTGAATAGATCTGGGTGGGACCACATCCTTTCACTGTGCCTTATCCATGGACGAAGTTAGAAAATTATGAGTCAAACTTAGGCCGTTAATAGTTAAAGCTCTAGGATGGAATCTTTTTCGGCCTTATGGTAGTTTAAACCAACCTTACTCTCACCATTAAGTAACTTATTGATACATTATTTTGAAGCATAATCGGTATTTGCGGATTCTACCTTAGTCATTCAATAAACAGGTTCTTCAGAAATGCATCATCCTCTCCTATACCAACCCTTTTCATTGTTAGTTAGAGATATTACCAATATTTATCCAGGGTGCGATTACCTTGCTTCTTATAGGTAAGTAAGAGTGAATTTCAATCATGTACATGTTTGGAACATTATACAGAGGAAGCCCATTTTTCATTCTTTCCCAAACAGCAAACAATCTTTTCAAGCATATGTTCTTGATTCTTTCAACAAGACATACTTGGGTTTCACATAGGCCTTTTTTTATTTGAGGCAACCAATTTTCATCCATTAGGACAAAATATAGAATTTGAATACACCTGGGTGGGACCACATCTTTTCATTACCGACCTTATCCTCTGCAAAAGTTAGAAAATCCCGAGTCAAACTCATTAATAGTTAAAATTGTAGGATGGGATATTTTTTGGCCTTAAGGTAATTTAAACCAACCTTAATTTCACTATCAAGTAACTTATTGATACATTATGTTAAAGCTTAATTGGTATTTAGAGATTCTACCTTAGGCATTCAATAAACAGGTTCATCATAAATGCATCATCCTCTCCTTTTCATAGTTTGTTCGAGATATTACCAATATTTATCCACGGTGCTATTACCTTGCTTCTTATAAGTAAGTAAGAGTTAATTTAAATCATGTACATGTTTGGAACATTATACAAAAGAAGCCCATCTTTCATTCTTTCCCAAACAGCAAATAATCTTTTCAAGCATATGTTCTTGATTCTTTCAACAAGACATACTTGGATTTCCCATGGGCTTTTTGTTGATTTAAGGAAACCATTCTTCATCCATTAGGAAAAAAGATCAAATTTGAATACATCTGGGTGGGATCACATCTTTTGATTATGGACTTTATCCTTTGCCAAAGTCAGAAAATCCCGAGTCAAACTAAGGCCTTTAATAGTTAAAGCTGTAGGATGGGATCTTTTTTGGCCTTAAGGTAATTTAAACCACCCTTACTTTCACTATCAAGTAACTTATTGATACATTATGTTAAAGCTTTATTGGTATTTAGAGATTCTACCTTAGGCATTCAATAAACAGGTTCTTCAGAAATCCATCATCCTCTCCTATATAGTTATTTCTAGATATTACCGATATCCATCCACGGTGCGATTACCTTGCTTCATATAAGTAAGTAAAAATGAATTTCCATCAAGTACGTGTTTGGATCAGGGTACAAAGGACCTTATTTTTCATTCTTTCCCAAATACTAAACAATAGCTTCAGGCATATGCTCTTGATTCTTTTGACTAGACATACTTGGATTTCTCATGGGTTTTTTGTTGATTTGAGGAAACCATTCTTTGTCCATTAGGACAAAAGATATAATTTTAATACATCTGGGTGGGACCACAGTCTTCCATCACTGTGCCTTATCCTTGGCCGAAGTTAGAAGATTCTGAGTTAACCTAGACCATTGAATGTTAAAGCTGTAGGAAAGGTTCTTTTTTGGCCTTAAGTTAGTTCTAGAAAACCTTACCTTAACCATTAATTAGCTTATATACGTTATGTTGAAGCATAATTGGTATTTAAAGATTCTACCTTAGGTATTCAATAAACAAGTTCTTCAGAAATACATCATCCTCTTTCATACCTACCCCTCTTATAGATAGTTCAAGATATTACCAATATTCATCCACGGTGCGATTACCTTTCTTCTTATAATTAAGTAAGAGTGAATTTCCATCAAGTACATGTTTGAAACAGTATACAAAATAAGCCCATTTTTCATTCTTTCCCAAATAGCAAACAATCTCTTCCAGCATATCCTCTTGATTATTTTAACAAGACATACTTGGATTTCGCGTGGGTTTTTTGTTGGTTTGAGGAAACCATTTTTCATCCATTAGGACAAAAATAGAATTTGAATACATCTTGGTGGGCCCACAGCCGCCCATGATTGTGCCTTATCCTTGGCCAAAATTAGAAAATCCTGAGTCAAACCCAGGCCCTTGATAGTTAAAGTTGTTGGATGAGGTTGTTTCGGCCTAAAGGTAGTTTCATCCAACCTTAATTTCACTATTAAGTAAATTTTTGATACATTATATTAAAGCTTAATTGGTATTTAGAGATTATACCTTAGGCATTCAATAAACAAGCTCTCCACAAATGGATAATCCTCTCCACAAATGCATAATCCTCTCCTATATCTACTCTTCTCATAGTTAGTTCAAGATATTACCAATATTCATCCACGGAGAAATTACCTTCCTTCTTATAAATAAGTACGAGTGTATTTCCATCAAGTACGTGGTTGGAACATGATACAAATGAATCCTGGTCTTCATTGTTTCCCAAGTAGCAAATAGTCTCTTCCGTCATATGCTATTGATTCTTTTAACTAGACATACTTGGATTTCATATGGGTTTTTGTTGATTTGAGGCAACCATTCTTCGTCAATTAGGAAAAAATATGGAATTTGAATTCATCTTAATGGGACCACAGCCGCCCATCACTGTGCCTTATCCTTAGGCGAAATTAAAAGTCCCGAGTCAAACTCAAGCCCTTAATAGTTAAAGCTGTAGGATGGGGTTTTTCGGCCTTAAGGTAGTTTCAACAAACCTTAATTTCACAATTAAGTAACTTATTGATACATTATGTTAATTCTTAATTGGTATTTAGAGGTTCTACCTCAGGATTTCAATAAATAATTCCTTCACAAATGCATCATCATCTCCTATACCTACCCTTCTCATAGTTAGTTCAAGATATTACAAATATTCATCAATGGAGAGATTACCTTGCTTCTTATATGTATGTATGAGTGAAATGACGTCAAGTACATGGTTCGAACATGATACAAACAAATCCCAACCTTCATTCATTTCCAAATTGCAAACATTCTCTTCCCGCATATACTGTTGATTCTTTTAACTAGACATACTTAGATTTCACATGGCTTTTGTTGATTGGAGGTGACCATTCTTCTTTCATTAGGACAAAAGATCAAATTTAAATATATCTGGGTAGGACCATAGCCGCTCTTCATTGTGCCTTATCCTTGGCCAAAATTAGAAGATCCCGAGTTAAACCCAGACCCTTGATTATTATAGCTGTAGGATGGGGTCTCTTTCGGCTTTAAGGTAGTTTCAACCAACCTTACTTTCACCATTAACTTATTTATATATTATGCTGAATCTTAATATGTATTTAGAGATTCTACCTTAGTCAATCAATGAACAGGTTCTTCAAAAATGCATCATCCTCTCCTATACCTACCCTTCTCGAGATAGTTCGTTGACCAAATCATAGTTAGTTTGAGATATTACTAATATTTATCCATGATGCGATTACCTCGCTCCTTATAAGTAATTAAGGGTGAATTTCCATCAAGTAAGCATTTGGAACATAATACAACAGAAGCCGTTCTTCATTCTTTCCCAAATAGCAAACAGTCTCTTCCCGCGTATGCTCTTTATTCTTTTAACGAGACTACTTAGATTTAGCATGGTTTTTTTGTTTATTTGAGGTAACCATTATTTATTCATTAGAACAAAATATTGACTTTGAATACATATTGGTAGGACCACAGGCGCCCATCACTGTGCCTCATGCTTGACCGAAGTTAGAAGATCCCGAGTCAAACCCAGGCCCTTGATTGGTAAAGCTGTAGGACGGGGTCTTTTCACCCTAAAGGTAGTTTCAACCAACCTTAATTTCACCATTAAGTAACTAATTGATACATTATGTTGAAGCTTATTTGGTATTTAAAGATTCTACGTTAGTCATTCAATTACTAGGTTCATCACAAGTGCATCATCCTATCCTATATCTACCCTACTCATTGTTAGTTCGAGATATTACCAATATTCATCCACGATGAAATTACCTTGATTTTTATAAGTATGTAGGCATGAAATTCCACCAAGTACGTGGTTGGAATATGATATAAATAAACCATGGTTCTTATTCTTTCCGAAATAGAAAAAAGTCTCTTCCGGCTTATGCTTTTGATTCTTTAAACTAGACATACTTGGATTTCACATGGGTTTTTGTTGATTATATGCAACCATTCTTCATTCATTAGGACAAAAGATCAAATTTGAATACGTATAGGTAGGACCATAGCCGCCCATAACTATGCCTTATCCTTGGCCAAAGTGAAATGATCCCGAGTCAAACCCAGACCCTTGATTGTTAAAGTTGTTGGATGCGGTCTCTTTTGGCCTTAAGGTAGTTTCAATCAACTTTACTTTCAAAATTAAGTATATTATCAATACATTATATTGAAGCTTAATCAGTATTTAGAGATTCTACCTTAGGAATTTAATAAACAGGGTTTTCACAAATGCATCATCCTATCCTATGCCTACCCTTCTCATAGTTAGTTCGTTATATTACCAAAATTCATCTACGGTGCGATTAGCTTGATTCTTATAATTAAGTAAGAGTGAATATCCATCAAGTGTGGGTTTGGATCATGATACAAAAGAAGCTCGTTCTTCTTTTTCCCAAATAGCAAACAGTATTTTCCGGCATATGTTCTTGATTATTTTAACATGACATAATTGGATTTAACATGGGTTTTTTTGTTGATTTGAGGAAACCATTATTCATTCATTTAGACAAAATATATAATTTGAATACGTCTTGGTAAGACCACATCCGCCTATCATTGTACCTCATCCTTACCCAAAGTTAGAATATCCCGACCCAAACCCAGGCCCTTGATTGTTGACGTCATAAGATGGGATCTTTTTTCCCTTAAGGTAGTTTAAACCAACCTTAATTTCACTAGTAAGTAACCTATTGATACATTATGTTCAAGCTTAATTGGTATTTAGAGATTCTACCTTATTCATTCAATAACTAGGTTTTTCACGAATGCATCACTCTCTCATATATCTACCTAATCATAGTTAGTTTGAGATATTACCAAAATTCATCCACAGTGCGATTACCTTGCTTCTTATAAGTATGTACGAGTGAAATACCTTCAAGTACATGATTGGAACAAGATACAAATAAAGCATTGTCTTCATTCTTACCCATATAGCAAACACTCTCATCCAGCATATGCTCTTAATTCTTTTAACTAGACATACTTGGATGTCACATGGGGTTTTGCTGATTTGAGGCAAACATACTTTGTTCATTAGGAAAAAGATTGAATTTGAATGTGTTTGGAGAAGACCACAGTTGCACATCACTATGCCTTATCCTTGAACAAAGTTAAAGGATCCCGAGTCAAACCCTGACCCTTGATTATTAAAGATGTAGGATGGGTCTCTTTCGTTCATAAGGTAGTTTCAATCGACCTTAATTTCACCGTTAAGTAACTTATTGATACATTATATTGAAGCTTAATTGGTATTTAGAGATTATACCTTATTCATTCAATAAACAGGTTTTTCACAAATGCATGATCCTCTCCTATACCTACCTTTCTCATAGTTAGTTTGAGATATTAACAATATTCATCCACGATGCTGTTACCTTGCTTCTTATAAGCAAGTAAGAGTTATTTCCATCAAGTACGTGTTAGAAACATGATATAAAAGAAGTTTGTTCTTCATTCTTTCCCATATAGCAAACAGTCACTTCCGGAATATGCTCTTGATTCTTTTAACTAGATATACATAGATTTCACGTGGTTTTTTTGCTGATTTGAGGAAACCATTCTTCATTCATTAGGACTAAAGATTAAATTTGAATATGTCTTGGTAGGACCATAGCCGTCTCTCACTGTGACTCATCCTTGGAAAAAGTTAGAAGATCCCAAACTAAAACCAGGCCGTTGATTATTAAAGTTGTAGGATGGGATCTTTTTTCCCTTAAAGTAGTTTCAACCAACCTTACTTTCACCACTAAGTAACTTATTGATACATTATATTGAAGCTTAATTGGCATTTATAGATTCTAACTTATTCTTTCAATAACTAGTTTCTTCACA
>JAUOBV010192140.1:0-12029 GCA_032360425.1 Rubia occidens
CTATTCGTGCCATTTAAGAGGTTGGGCGAAATCCTCTTGAGTGAAAGATCCAATTTCCGCAAAATCCAGAGTCTTCGTAAGGAGATTCATATCAAAGCTCCTCATCACATCACCAACATGCTTAGTAAAAAAAAAAAGTAAACATAGAGCTCAAAAGATTACCTGGAATTTGAAGGCAAGAGATGAAGAATCCACACTCAAATGAAGCAAAAATGCTAATTATTTTAGAGAAATGGCTCAAAATGTTGAGTTATCCCAAGGAGAGTGAGAGTGAGTGTTCTTGAGAAATGTTATTGAGCTATATGAATCCTATGGGTGAGGTAGTGTACTATGGATAAAAATTTCTGCAAAGAATGTGAACCAAAAAGAGGTACACATGAGATAAGGATGACATTTTTGCAAATTAGAGAGTGAGACGGACAAAAAGTACTAATCAATTCATGCACAAGTGAGGTGTTAATTTACTATTTACACCAACACTTGGCGTTAAAAAAAATAAAATTTGGCTGAATTAACAAGCCAAGAATTTTATGTTTTAGCTCAAAATATGAATTTAAAAAATCTGGATTTTTGGCCTAAAAATTACAAAATTTTAAATTTGGCACTAGGCACCCCTCGTGCCATAACTCAGCACGGGCTATTCCAAGAGAAACAAACCATGCCAGAATTTGGCACGAGGCCCCCTCATGCCAGATGGGTGTGGCACGAGGTTAGTACCTTTTCCCCCTTCTTTCTCCCTTTTCCCAAAAATCCTTTGTCACCAAACAAACCCTATGTATTTTCACTCAAAAAGAATGTGGTTCGAACTGAAATTCACCAATCAACAAGAGTTTCATCTCAAAAATCTTTGTCACATACTAAAAACATGTAAAATCTATCTACAAATAAAAGTCAAGAACCGAGAGAGAAATACCACGTATTTTTATGGTCGTCATCACTACATATTCCTTTTTCATGAATTTTAATTGAAAGCACCTACCATTGGGTCTCAGGAATCACCGTCGGTGACTCCACCCATGATGACATCCTTGTGAATAGGCCTCCACAAGAAATCATCCTTACCTTTGGGCTCTTTGTTTGCCAAGGAGAATGAATATCCATTCATAGTCCAAAACAAATCCTTGACACTTTCCTTGGGTTTTGGAGGTGGTCGATGGTGTTTTACTTCCTCACCTCTTCCCACATCCTGCTGCATGTTAGTGATCATAGAAAAACAATCCAAGACAGAAAAATCATCGATAACTTCATACAAGGCCATAGTTTCTTCAATACGCTAATCACATTTAAAGTGCATGGGGTGATTCTTCCTATCACTCTCATATTCTTCCAAAATCTCATCACTAATTCTATCTTCTTCGCTATCATCAAAAGTCACATCAAGGAAATTATCATTATCCATCATGCGAGAGTTATCATGTTGAACATATTCTTCGCACAAAGTAATGCCTTTTCAAACAAGAGAGGGATTAGGTGAATCATACTTAGACCTATAAATATCAAACCCAACTCTATCCATGTTATCCTCTAAGGTTAGTGTTCCCAAATAAACATCGATCTTAGTCCTTGATGTTTTGAGCAAAGGTCACCCCAATAAAATTGAGGGTGCATTACCATCGTGCGCTACATCAAGGACATAGAAGTCCGTCCGAAACACCAAACTACCCACTTGGACCATCACATCCTCCACTAGCCCATAAGGACTAGATTGGGAGTGATCGGGCATTTGGACGATTACCCTAGTCTCTTTAAGTTCACTTATTTCTAGGTTCTCATAAATTCATGAAGGAATGACATTAATAGAACCTCCAAGATCAATCATTGCATTTTTCACCATTTTACCACCTAAAGAATTAGGAATTGAAAACATGCCGGGGTCATCACATTTCGTAGGCAATTTTCTATGGTTAAGATTGGCGACTCCCCCTATTTTCACTTTACCTACTTTCTTAAGTGGTTTATTCCTCATTCTTGTACATGCGACTTTCAAAAATTTTGCATACGAGGGAACATATTCAATCAAGTCTAGGATTGGGACACTAACCTTCACCTTGATCTTCTGGATATGATCATCATTGGTTGGCATATTTGGCCTTCCCCTAAGTGCATTAGGAAAATCCGGAGAGAGATTAACCCTCGCTTCGAGTATTGGAAGCTCCTTGATGGGTTCCTCCGTAACCAATTCTTGCTTCTCCAAGTTGGTTTTGTTGTTTTCCAAGATCAATTCATCCTCTTGAGATATTTCCTTTTCAGGCTCACGCATCTCCTTCCCGCTTCTCAATTTCAAAGCAGTAACATTCCTTGGATTTATCTCTGGTTGGGAAGGAATTTTGCTGGACTCTTTGGCTTCAAGTCGGCTTGCCGAGGTGGTAAGTTTCCTAACTTGAATCTTAAGACTATTGATGCTTGAGAATGCCCTAGTCCCGATATCTTTATCTCTCACCTTGTACGCTCCACAAACACATCATGTTTATTCACCAATTACAAGACACCTTCAAGGATTTCCTCTCGGCCCGACTTGTGAAGTGGGGTGTTGTTGTTTGAAGGTCCTTCTTCCCTTAGATAGGGTTGAGGTGAAGCTTGTCCACTCGGTTGTACCCTTGCATTTGGTTCTCCTCACACCAATGAAATTTAGGGTGATTGCGGTAACTCAGGTTGAAGGTGTTTGCGTAGGGATCTTACTTTTCTTCTCCTTGGTTCCCATGGAACCCTTGTTGTTTCCCCTTAGAAAACTGTGGCCTATTCCACCATTGTTTAAATCTAATGCCTTAACTTCCTTTAAGTCATCCACCACTTAAGGGCAACATCCGTGTGGTGATCAAGATTACAAACACTGTACACTTTTGTATGTTGGACTCCACTTTTCATGAACTCTTTCATCATGGAAAAAAGAGTTTGGACTTTCTCCTCTAACTTTGGGGATTGAGATGGTTCATTCACGGGCTTCACCCTAGACCTTGTACCAAATTTCCTTGTTCCTTTACCATCTCCTCGAAGAGTGCCTTTGCTTACCCTGGGCTCTTGTTGGGGATCGAACTGTTGCAACCATACACATGCCATCATCGCAAAATCCTTCAAAGAAATAGTGAACGAAGTCTCCCTCTTTGATTGGATGGTACGGAAAACTAGCCAACAATCTTTTGAAGCACTCCCAATACTTATAGAGAGACTTATTTGCAAACTGAGACAAGTTGAAAAGTTGCTTCAACCCCACCGACTTCGAAGATAGAAAGTAGTTTTCTAGAAATTGGCATTTCATATCCATCCATGAGGTGATAAAACCGGGTGGTAGATAGTATAACTAGTCATTGGCCGAATCCCTAATTGAGAAGGGAAATGCCCTTAGATTGTAGTCTTCCTCCAAAACACCGCTGACTTCATGTTGTTACAAACTAGGTGAAATTTCAAAAGATGCTTGTTCGGATCTTTCCCGAACATTCCATGGAAAGTTGACAAGCAATGGATCATGCCGCTCTAGAGTTCAAAGAGTGGTAAAATGATACAAAGCGGCTGATTCTCCAAGATTGGAGCCATCAACTCTCTCAAAGTTCGGTTATCCTCTTCAATTTATTCTTTTTCTGCAGCTACCAAAAGTGGTTCTTGAGGAAATTCCGACCTTGGTCTCCTCTTCCTTCCTCGCCTACTATCTGTGCAATTTGTTGGACTATGTAAAACTCTCAAGTTCTTGGCATAGGTATGTACCATAAGCTGGGAATAAATAATTGCCAACTAAAATCAACACTATCAAACAAGGGTTGGAAGTAACCGGAAACAAGTAAGAAAGCTTAACAACAAAAGCCAAAAAAGCAAAACAAACACAAAAATAAAGATAACGCCACTTACTCAACTAACACATTATACAAGTTAACTACTAGAACATTAAACTAACATCACTGACAACGACACCAAAATTTGACCTTCGTCCTCCCGAGCATTGTCAAACACAAGAGGGGAATAAGTTATTAAGGGTAAAAAATAAGATTTATATGTTGGTCTTGTTCCTACTACTAAACTACCAAGAATGGTAGATAACGACAAGTACCAGGGTCTTCCACAGAGATGTCAGAAATCTAGTAATCTACTAAACACAACCATGGTCGAGTCGTCAATCCGACCATGTGTTAGGAATAAACAGTGTTGTGAAAATAACCATCGCGGGGAGGGGGGGAGGGGGTCACCGAGTAACTACTGGTGCAATCCACGCAATAACTATATAAACAGACACTCGGGGAATATTTTATTAACATGGTTAATGTTATTTCGATCATCAATATCCCCAGATACAAGAACTTAAACCTATTCTAGTGTTTGTGTCACGTGGTGCGGACAATGGTCAAAACTTTTCCTTATCTGTAATATAGAGGTGTGAGTGTAAAATCTTCCAACAGCCTCGTATGTGCAACGAGGGGAGTGCAAAAATGTCTGTGACACATTGCGCATGTCTGTTTCTCTCCCGTACGATTATGTCCTGGGAGGAACACCACGAACAAACTACCCGTAGGCCTATAAAGGCAAAGGAAATAGCCATATTATCTATGGCTTCTAGGATTAACAAAATAATCCTAGTTTTCTACCTACTCTTTCTCTACCGACAACCCTTCGGACCTTTTTGGTTGGTTAACTACTTGCATGGTCGATTGTGATGATTAACAACGGTAACCTTTGTGCACACGCCCGGTTTCAGACTATCGCACCCTAAACAAATCTAGGTTTCCTTAACCGGGGAGTAGCAATAGTGTGCCAACATGAAAATAGACTCGATTGTGTGCCAACAAAGTGTTACTTTCATGAAATTCATCAAAATATTAAGAACAAGCTGACATAATGATTACGAAACACATAGAAATAGGTAGATCCAGGAATCTAACAAAATAAAAATCAACACATGAATACAAATAAAATCCCTGAGCTAAATCCATAATACCTGAGCATTTAACCCAAGTGTTTCATTGGATTCAACAGTTTTGGCCAAAAAATGGATAAAAAGATGAAAAGAAAAGAAACCAGAGAGAAGTGAGAGTGCTTTCTCTCTAGCCACCCACTAAATGAGCATAAAATTAAATCCCTGTTGACAAAGGTCCATATCTAGTAATAGGGAATTGGGCCTAAAAATAGGCCCAAAAAGTGGCCAAAAACCATAGCTGCCGCTAGGGCTAGTGCCGTAGCAGGCGTTAGTCCTAGCATGGGCTGGGCCAAAAGTTCTAGCATGGGGTATCAGTCTTGACACAGGCCGTGCCACTCTTTGTAGGTGTGCTCCGCATCTCCTGGCAAGGGCTATCAGCCAGGTCTTCATTTTCTCATTTCTGGTCTTCAGCATGCATTATTTTGAGCATCTTGTCTGCTGGAACCTTATTTTGCTCAGTACCTCGGTGCATCCTGTATCAGTACCCCGTAGGCTGGTCTTTGCATTTGTGACTTGAAACATCGCGGGATTTGTAAAACAAAATGTCCTGCCCCCATACCAGGTGATATGGGCCGTTCTAAGGACCCCTAAAATGGACTGTTCCAGTTGGTGCGGGAAGTGCTGGCTTTTGGTCTGCCCCAAGCTTGTGTTGTTCAAGCTGGCCGTGGATGGTTCACATGGCTAATTTCTTAGCTCTGCTATGTTTAAACCGTTGGTCCAATTTGAGAGTTCTTATGGTCAATTTAATAGCACTCAAGAAGACAAATCCAATGGTAACACACTCAAGTTCTAATTCTTCTCAGAATTTTTCCAGAACTCCGTGTAACCTCGAACAATGATCACTCGGTTTCTTCTCTGGCCTTCTTGAACGTTGACTCCACTTTTCCTGGTCCAAATTTCTTCTACTATCACGATTTCGAGTTTGTAGACTTTGATCTACTACCATCCTTGCGAATGTATTTTGATATCTTCTACCATTCTTGCGAATGGCCTTCCACCCAAAGAAAATGAAAAAAGCACTCATGAGCAACCAATTAATGAGATCAAAGAGGAAGATCTAAGTGCCCATGGATACAAAGTGTATATTAGTCTCAATTAAGTCTACAAAATGCAGGATTTAGATAAGAAAACCAAAAGTGGCCACCTAAACCATTTGTCGTGCAAACCTAACTAAAACTAGCAATTAATCAAATAAAAGATGATAATAAATGTGTTAAATGCACCGGCTAATGCATGCATAATGGTGTACATCACAAGTTAAAGGGTGATTTAGCCATATCCTACCACCTTGTGCTATATGCCTAGTTGCTTTCAATTCCCATACAAGCTCTGCTTTACTCCACACCATTTTTTTTATTTTATTCTTTCACTTTATTTTCCAGTAACCCCAAACACCCTTTGTAATTTATCATACAAAAATTTATGCTTTTCACATTTATTCAAACCCACCACATTCCAACATGCTAACTTGTTGTTCATCAGAAAGATATGTTAAGAGTGTAAAAATATTACCTGAACTTCCTGAATCACTATTTCCCCCTTGAAATACATTCTACATTCTACAAACTGCATAATTATCATTCTTTTACCAACCATCTTGAATCCAATCTCATCCAGTTTATGATTCATCTTTTCTTTCTCTTTTCGAGTTTTAATTTCACGTCTTCCATTCAAACCCCTATTAATCATAGAATAGTTGCCCCTCACTTGAAGCGAGCCATCTTACATGAACCTAGACGAAGAGAAGGTTCTTACCTATAATTATGCCACTAAAACCATGATCTGAGCACACAGTCCATTATCTGTAGAGACTGTGGAATATTTTAGCCATAAATAAGTGATTCATGCAGTAGAGTAGGTAATGAAAATTTTCCTAAACGCCACTACTATACTGGTAATTCATTGATTTATTCATTAGAGAGGATTCTGGGGACTTCCACGGCTATGCAGAATTCATAAGGATGATAAAGAATGCAATGCCAAATCCAACTATTTTATTGGTACGGAAGGAATTCCTAGCATCAATGGTTCCGTATGTGGGGTTTGATTTTTTTCCAGGCCTTCATGGTATCGGGAAGATGTCAGATTACATGTAAAAAAAACCTAGAGATCTGTCATATATACTAGCAAAATGGAATACGATGAATGACTACATTAAATAGATAGAAACTAGCCACCAAAAGCACATGCCTATGGGTGCAGCTGTAATACAAATTTGAATATCTTCCAGCCATGAGTTAGGGGTCGTGGCCCAAAACATCTATCACAGAAAAGAAAACTAGCCAAAGAGCTGGGTATCAGCAAAACACAACACTGATGAAACTAGCCATATGATAAATTGGTAAAGCTTTGAATAATCAGATAAGACAAAGGTGACGAAATGAACCAGGCCAAACTAGAGAGCCTCGAATAAGCAGAATTTGAGGCAATCAACGAAAGGAGCCATATTTGGTCACACAACGGTAATGCATCACAATATGAAATCATCCTAGATAAGGTACGTTTATACCTAGTAATGCAAAATACAAACAATCACATAGTGTAATTTATAGTTTGACTATTAAGTAAGACATGTTTACCCACAAAGGATGTATGCGTAAAATACCCAATTGGATATGGAATTAAGATTGTCACACGTGCACGAATATAAACAAAGAACAATACCCTAGTAAAATTACATTTGAAATGTAATATACACAAAACTCAGAAATCCTATAAAAAGCCTACGAAACTGTAGTGAAAGCAAAAGGATAAAATTATCCCTCGACGTTTGTTTAAATAGTATAATATAGCTTAAACTTTAAAAAAAATATAAGAATAGCAAACGGACTGCTACATACATATAGTAAATAAATTGAAACCAATGTTGTAAGCCAACCCAACTAGGTGCAGATTCCTATATCCGTCAAATCTGCACCATAGGGGCAGCTACGGCGTAGGCGACTCAGCATTACATATAAAGTTCCCCCATGAGGACGCTCAACCTAAAATTATGTAAGTATATCGTGTAGGCACTCTTCATGCAACCGTTATACTATACCCTGTTGTTACATGATGGAACGAACACCAACAACAAGTCAAGTGTTCCTGTCAACCATGTATCTTAGTTATCCCTTAGAGAAAAGCCATTGGATAATGCAAATAAGTCCTGGCACGGGCCATGTGCTTTTTCATGGTTTGCATGCTAGAAGATGAAGACCCGGACCCCAAGTCCGTTCCCTCCTACCTATTGCACGGTCGAACGCTCAGAAGCCAAATACGATGCAGATAGTGGTCCACATGCCTTTGGATGGGTTGTGTCGCTTAGACTGCAAAAATTTCTCTCCAGATAGTGGTCCACATGCCTTTGGATGGGTTTTATGCTCAAATTGGTTCAGAACCACCTCCAGTTAGTTGCCTATGTACTTTGCACGGGCCGCGTGGCGTGTACCGTGCACTATTGCACGACCCGTGCCGACATGGATGCTAGGGTTTCTACTTTATTTTGGGATTTTCTAAGGCCCATTTTCACCTAATATGTAGGTAGCCACTAGTCTACTAGGTTTTAAGTTTGTGTCATAGTTTAAATTTAAGAGTTGGTTAGGAGAAGGAGGCCATCTCCTTATTTATTTTTTCTAGTTTATGCTTATGGCATTGAATCTTATGATTGTATTGGTTTCAATGTCTCTAGAGTAGTTAATTAATTAGGGAATTATTTGCATTCATGACCAAATGTTAACTTTGTGAGATTCTTACATTTCCCAATCTTTATGTTCTATGAATATTCGTTCTTGATTTATGCATTATATTCCTGTAAGATATATGCCATGTATATTCTATGATGTACCCGTAGATTTATGTGTAGTATATCATTGTGCTAGGCTTTAATTTCTACCTTTGGAGTGTTTGGTTATAGCTATTGTAGGTTCATTAGTACTAGTGAGGTGAGTGAACGCATGTTGTCTGAGAGTACCATTCCGATCGTAAGAATCTAATTTCATTAGCTTATCGTGTAATAATTATTCATGTTATAAATGATAGATGCTCTAATGAGGGCAACCCTCGGCTTATCCCGATAGTGTGAGTAGAATAGTTTGTAGCTACTAGGGTTGTTGTGTAGCGACTAGAGTCGTTTCAACCCTAGGGTCATCAAGAGATGAGATTTTTTCACCTCTTTAGACCTAGGGATTGGTGTCACTAGTGGAGTGCCAGGGATGTATTGTCCTCACTCTCATATCCAATGGTTGCTACCTACATACGGCTTTGTTCCTTTAAGCGAGAGCACGTTAGCATTGGGAGTGAGATTGATGGGAAAAGAGGAGCGGATACATAATACAATTGATGTGATGTGCACCTTCATGCATATGTTAACCAATGCTCGTGATTGATAGTTTTAGTTAGATCTCACGAAAAATGGTTTAGACAACAATTATTGTTTTTTTTATTTAAATCCCAAGTTCTGTAGATTTAATTGAAGCTAATGGACACTTTATTCTCACGAGCACCTAGATTTTCCTTTGTGAGCTTACAAGTAGGTTACTCATGATTGTTTTTACATCATTTTACAGAAGGCTCTCCGCGAGGGTTGCAGAAGATATTTGAAGCCTATTCGCAAGAATGGTAGATGATATTGAAGGCCATTTGTGAGGATGGTAGTAGATTGAAAACCACGGATCTAAATGCATAATAGTAGATGGATTGAGCTGGAAAAGGTGGATTTGAAGTTCAAAAAGGTCAAGAAAGGAAGATGGTACCAAATGGCAGGTCGACCAGCCAGAGAGAAGCCTAGCACGAGCTAAGCTAGGCTAGCTCGGCCGTGCTAGTGGTGGCTTGCATGGCCCGTGCCACAGCCCCTGAACACGGGCCATATCGGTCCTTTACTCCTGTGTCACCAAGTTTGCTCCAAAGGTTAAGTATGGGCGCGGATCAAGTCATTTCACATGGTCTGTGCCGTTTCAAGTTCCAAATATGAAGACTAGCCCATGTGGTGTGAATATTGACATGGCTCACGCCGTTCAACTGAGAAAAGAGTCCTTCAAATAGATGGGTCATGTCAAAAGACACGGGATGCACAAATTTGAAGTTTAAAATGGGACACTAGCTAGCGGCCCATGCCGGTCGGTGTGGTCCGCACTGGCACGAGAATGCAGGGGCTGTGCCATTGTATGTGCCCCGCACTGGCACGATTCTCGCCATTTTTCACTGGCCTCACCAATTGCGGTTGCTAAGATTTTTAGTCCTAGTTTGAGCCTTTTTCAAGGCCTAATTCCCTATTACTATATATATACCTATGTCTACCAAGGTTTAAGTTTATGTTCATTATTAGACTTCAAGAGTTGTCCAGAGAGAGAAAGGAACTCTTCCTTTTCTCTAGGATCTTTTCTCTTCTTCTCTTTATTTTCCTTTTGCCCAAAGGTATTGAATCCAATGAAATACTTGGGTTCAATGCTTAGGGAGTAGTTTATTTACTTGTGGTTGTGTTTGTATTCATGAATTAATGATTTTTTGTGTGATTCCTTAGTTCTACCTATTTATATATGTTTGTGATTATAATGTTGGCTTGTTCTTCATGTTCTTATTAATTGCATGATTGTCACACTAAGACTGGCACACACCATAGTTTACTTTTATGCTGACACAATATTGATATCCTCTGGGGAAGGAAACTTAGATGTGATTGAGATAACGATAATCCAGAACCGTGTGGGTGTGCACATGTAGGTTGCCAAGTAAATGTTATGATCGACCATACACTAGTCTTAGCTGACAAATTATACTGAAGGGTTATGGATAAAGATATCTAGAGTAGAAAACTAGGGTTACCGATTTGCAACCCTATAGCCATCAATAAAGTCCTTAACCCGCTTTGTCTTTTTAGGCCTAGGGAGAAGCATTTGTGGTGTAGTTCCCAAGACGTAATAGCAAGAGGGAGATTCAGATTTGCAAAGTAGACAGGGTCATTATAGCACTCCCCTTATTACAGAGGTGGTACCGACGGAAGATTACATGCGCATCCTACGTGATAGGTATGGTGAAGTGTTGACTATCGACCTCACCACTTGTCATAAACACTAGAATATGTTTGTGGTTATTGTATGTGATGGAATCGAGGATTGAAACAACAATGATCATGTTACAAAAATACTCCCCAAGTGCTATTTTACATAGTTTATTCTTGTGTTAATTTCATGTTAGTAGTTAATAGCAAACCCTAAAGCTTATTTTTAGCAACATTGACTATACCTGATACGTGATCATATTGATGATCCGATCGCGGCTATGTTTTGTTGACTCTGTCCCTAACATCTTTATGGATAACCTTGATCTTGACACTAGTTACCCTTTTTGGTAGTTTAGTATTTGGAATACAAGCAACAATACAAATATCTATCTTTAACGGTCCCCCTCGGTTAATAGTAGATCTCTCGTGAAAAGTTAATTTATTTGCGATGCCAAGAGGGGGTGGGTCACAATGCAATTTTCTTAATTATGGAGGGGGTGTGGTAGCTTCATAAAGTGGAGATGAACTTTTGGGAATTCCCAGCTATCTCCACGCTACGTGACATAGACATCAAATAGACTTATATGTTTTACATGTGATATAATCTAGGATCAAAGTCATTTTCAATTATGTTATGCAAATATCCACAAGGCTATTTTATAATAGTTTAATTTTTCCTTTTTGCATGTTCCTTAGTTGTTAGATAAACCCCTCCCTCCAAAACTTATGTTTGCAACACTAACTATTCCTGACACACAATCGGTGTGACTCCCAATTGTGATTCTTGCATAGTTTAGACAACTCACTCCCCTAAGCTTGGAGAGAAAGTCCAATCTCTTGCATCAATGATGGGGGAATTCATGAAGGGGAGGACTCACCAAGTGAAAGTATGCAAGATTCTTAGCTTAGACCACTCGACCAACACTTGCCCATTAGTTGTGGAGTAGTTCGATGAGGTGAAGGCATTGAACTTCAATGGAGGGACTAGGAAATATGGTCGGGGACAACAGGAGTTCTGAAGGAACCAAGAAGTAGACCATCAAGATCCCTATGCCTATTCTTTCAACCCCCGTGGGAGGTCGTCGCCGTCCTCTCAAAGATACTATTTTTAAGCCCTAATGCGTGCTAACTACAACTAAGTAGCTAGTG
>JAUOBV010192247.1:0-12029 GCA_032360425.1 Rubia occidens
TAGCTTTGTAATGCCATTGTCCTATATGAGATGAGAGTGAACCTTAGATCGCAATGGCATTCAATTCCTGCATTAGGTTGGGACAATCATGTGACTTCAACCTAACCAATTTTAAGTCTTCCACTAACACACAAGTGCTAATGTTGGATGCGTATGTACATGGAACTTCACACTACTCAATGTTTCACAAAAATATTTCTTCTCCGACTGCGATATTGAATAGCATGCTGGGGGAAAATAACAATCATCACCAGAAGTGATTGGCCCCGGATTCTTCTGAACATATATCTTAACCAAACCAAGACTAGATTTCAACCCGTCATTTATTTTCTCAGGGGGTATTTAACAACGTCCCAATCAACGAATCACAGACATTCTTGAGCATGACATCCAAACAATGTATAACATCCATATCCTTCCAATAAGGGAGATTAAAAAAATTGAACATATTTTCCAACTACCATGAGCGTCTATTTTTTTTTCTTCCCAAAGTTAATGGGTAAGTTCTTCTCATTCTCAAAAACTATTTACCATTTAGTGGCACAGTTGGTCCTTTACCCTCCACTTTCCCATTGAGCCATTTCTTTACCGAGCGCCATGGATGCCTCTCTGGAAGAAACCTCCTATGTTCCTGACAAATTATTTTACAACCGTGTTTGAATTGACAAAAATTAGTTTCCTTGTCATAGACGGGACAAGCTAAGTGGCAATTCACAGAATACCCAAACAAATTTCTATACGCGGGGAAGTCATTAATGGTGCAAAATAACATAGATTTCAAAGTAAAGAAATATTTAACCAAGCCATCATAAGTTTGAATAAAGTCAACAAATCCTCCATGAGAGGAGAAAGATACACATCAATATCATTACCCGACTTCTTCGGGCCTGATATCATCAAAGATATTATAACATACTTGTGCTTCATGGTCAACCAAGATGGAAGGTTGTAAATTACCAACATAATATGCCAACTACTATGAGTGCTGCTCATATTACCAAATGAATTCGTACCGTCTGTACACAACCCTAACTTCAAATTTTGGGAGTCATTTCCAAACTCGGGGTACAAGGCATTGAATTTATTCCATTGCTCACCATTAGAAGTATGTCTAATCACATCATTTGTGGGACGGACCCTATCTTTATGCCAACGCAACAAATTTGCATCCTATATACACGCACACTCCTTCAAACGGGGTATGATAAGGAGATACCTTAAAACTTTTGCCGGTGTCTTTTTCTTTGATTTTGATAAATCTTCTCCACCCACAACAATTCCACCGCTCTTCAACTTGTACCAAGACTCGCTACAAACCCAAAAAGTTTCTCGATCATTATCTAATTCCCCTTTATACAACATTCAATCGTTTGGACATGCTTGAATTTTTTGAAGTTTCAACCCCACTGGGCATAGAATTGTTTTTGTGGCATACAACCTATTCGGTAATACATTACCTTTGGGAAGCAAATCCTTAAACAACTCAAAAGTCTCAGTCATCGACTTATCATCTTATCCAAAATTTTCCTTTAATTCATTATCTACAACCTCACACTCAGAACAAATTGTTTTGAACCGTTGTACAATGGCGTCCCTTTGTCATTAATCAGTGCCTGCAATGACTCAGGTTTACCTTTGAACTCCCTCGCAATATCTTCCACCATTTCATCGAACTTCACATTGCCATACAATTCATCTCCCACCTTCTTTTTTCTTAATTCAATAGTTTCAAAGGGATCCTCAATTACTTCCCCATGCCATACTCAATGAGTGTAGGTAGATCCTCAATTACTTCCCCTTCCTTACGAGATGTTCCCACATCTTCTTCCTCCCTAGATATGCATAATTTCCACAATCCTTCGATGGGCATCGTGCTTGTACCACACTTTTTTATAAGAATCTTCAAACGCTGAAGAATAAATGATTCTACCAATGGCATGTACTCGGAAAATTTCTAAGATCATTACTAATGAGTTCATCAAGATCCATTAACTAACAATTAAGTTAATTAAAATGCAACCCATGACCATTCATTCACCAATAATCATATCCCATATCACAAACTCTAATTGAAAATATATATCATTGAAATCATCACAACCCTTAATATTTGCAACACATTGAAGTAAATAATTTGAAAAAAAAAACTAACCTTTTCCAATGGAAAAAATGACATACTATAGAGTATGAAATTACTTCTTCATTAATGGGCAAGAAATGAGAGAAAACCCTTCACACAATTTTTGGATTTTGGTTATTAAATTATTAAGGTGCATCTTTTAAATTACTTCCACATTTTCCGAACTCCAAAAATGATGAAATTAAAAACAAGGAATGACTGATTATTTTTTCAGAGATCGAAAAAATAGGTACGACAATTTTACATGTTCAGAATAGTGTTCTTCTCTTCAGGTCAATGAAAACACATAATTATGAACACAGAACCCCTTCACAATGAGTATCCAAGAGTAGAGAGTTGGGGGCATAAATATTTTGAGAGGAAGATTTTGTCGAGGTGGAGTTGGTTTTAAATGAGATGGATGGTTCAAAAGCTTGGAATAATCACTTGGCTCCTCTATTGTCTCCTTCAAGAATTTTAAAATGGTGGAGTTGGTTCATTTAGTGAAGGTAGGGGTGGTGACGGAAAGAATAATGAATGTAGCACAATAACCTATTCCTCAGCTTCTATGTCTTCAACAACTAACTCCGCATCCCCTTGGAACTCAAATTCATTTCTCAAGGTGATCTCACTCACCGTATCTTCGAGTTCAACTTGGAATAGTGTATCTTCAGAATATCAAGCTTCCATTCAGATCACCGCTTCCATCATATCGCTCCCCTCCAAAGCCTCAAGTGTTAAGGAGATTAGAGTTTTCGCTTCCCCATTAGTCTTGGCATGTTGGTTAAGTGCTATTGCATCTATGATCTCCTCGTGTGTCAGACTAAAACTTTCTCCTTGAGCTTGGTTTTGGGGCATAATATAAGGTGAAAAAGGTCAGTCATATTTATCATATTTTTGGTTTTCCGGTGCATCCTCACACCAAAAATATAGATCACCACTCCACTCTGGATTGTAAGAATCATAGTATGAATACCATTATTGAGATCTTTGATCTTGAAAACCAACAACTCCAATCTCATGATATCACTGTTCATAATACCCTTGGTTTTGGACAGCTCTTTCCTCCTAGTACTGCTCCTCTCAACCAATAGCAAGACTCGGTAGGAAGGTCGGAATGACAAATCCTACAAAACCTTGCTTGTTGAGCCTCTATTCTCATCATGAGTTCCCTCAAGGTGAGATCTTCCTCATTTTTTTTTCTTTTCTTGTTTTTTCCAAAAAAATTGGAATCATGTTGCAAGGATTCTCGGTAAAAACTCACCAAGAACTCAAGCAATACCTACTCCAAACTAAAGCAAACAAAAACAAAAAAATTATTTTGGGTAGTAGTGCAAAGGTTCTCGGTTCTTGGAATGAGTACTAACCATAAACTCAGAACAAAGACAATACGTCTCCAGCCACAAAAAAAACTCGAATAAAAATTCAAATAAAAACAACTAGCAAATATTCACACAAATATGCCCAAACACATAAAAAATACACGCCTTTTCCCTAGCAACGAAGCCAAAATTTGGGAGGTCGTCGTCATACCTCTCATATATACAATTTATAATCCCTAAATACTTCATAAATACAACTAAGTAGATAGTGGAAAATAGGGGGTCATCCACGAAGAAGGATTTTCTTGAGAGTTCATGCATATAAGGGTGGTTATAAGCAGAGATATGAGTATATATAGAAGAAAGTAAAGAGTGAGGAGGGGGGAGGGGATTGGTTTGGATTTCCTAAGTTATAATTGAAAAACAAGACAACTAGCATATAAAGGTGATTATGCTAATCATACAACAAACTAGGAAACGGGGATAAAAACATAAGTGAAAGAGCCTTGGGTGTAATTGATTTCCACTTCCAAACCTCTTATAGATCATAGGAAAAATCACTCATTTACTCATCTTGATTACCTATTGTGAATGCTACCACTTCCATTTTCAAGATAAACACTATGCTCTTCTTAAGAGTAATTTACAAAAGCGATCAACGACTTTTTGTAAACCTCACCAACAACCACTTTGACCTAGAAAGATCAACATTCAAGATTATAATTTTTTAAGGCTACCTTAAGATAAAAATGACAACTAACCACATTATCATATTCATCTAGCAATATTGACATCATCCACCCAACAAGAAGTTCTAATTCCATACTCTTGGATTTTATGCCAAAAAGATGAGAAATTGTGCACATCTCTAACCTCCTAACATGCAATCATATAAAAATTCATATTCTCAAACAACGGATCACATAAATGAAGTAAACTACCACATTTATATCACAATAAATGCAAAATAATCAAGATTCATAAATGAGTTTAAGAGGTTCTCACCACATGGGCTTGGAAGCATTAACCAATTGCTCCCAAGAAGAAAACTAGCCTAGATAATCAAAACCCATAACATATGCTCCCTCCATCCCACTTTAAAGTTCTGAATTACTTTTTGCACAAACTTTAAGACAATTCTATGTGTCATATTTGTAATGGGTGAGCCTACAAAAATCAAATGAAAGGAAGAGTTTTGAACACATATTTATGACTAAATGTAGAAAGTTTAGAATTAGGAAGTTTATAGTGGGACATCCCAAAAAGGAAAGTAGGAAGTTTATTGTGGGACGGAGGGAGTATAGAACAAAAATCTACAAAGAAAAAGAAGATATTGAAGGAGAAGTGGAAAAACTAGGGTTTTAGAGCCCCCGAGTCAGGCCAAGGGAGCTAAGGAATGAGTGGATGAAGTGTTATTTACAGTACAAGAAAAAAAAGGAGTAAAAAGAAAGTTGCAGGATAATTTCGCAACCCACCAGAATTTTCTCGCAACTCCCGATGGTACAATGGTAAAAAAACTTCCAGTAAATATTCTGTTGCGGGTTGTAAGGCTTTTCTCGCGGGTCGCAATAGAGTGCAGTCTTGTTTTGTTTTGCTTCCTCCGGTTGAACCGTTGATCCATTTTGGAAGTTCTTAATTGTAGTCATTTTTATAGTACTCACGAAGACTAATCCAATGATGCTATATCCCCAGACACCCATTCTTCTTGGATCATTCTCGAAACTTGGCTTCAAAACTTAGATCATTCTTCACCCTCTACTTTTGCTTTCCTTCTTCACTTTATCTTCTACCACTTTGTAAGTGGTCTTTCTTCTTCTTCCATTCTTGTGAATGGTCTTCTTCAATCTTCCACCATCTTTGAAAATGGCCTTCTTCATGATGGTCTCCAAATAAGCTCACAAAATATATATGAATTGACCGAATCATAAGGCAGAACACTATAGACACCACATGTTTACAAACTAGGGAAATTGAGGGCAAATAACCACTCAAGATGATTCTAATCCTCTAATTTGTAAAAAACCTAATAATCTAACCAACCACCAGTAAAATAAGTTAAAAAGGATGGTAATTGCACTAAGAAAATATAAAAAGTTCATCTCATCACCACCTCATTTTTAAACCATTATAAAATGAGTCATACTCATATTTTTTATGACCCATATTATCCGGGTCATATTCGACCCGTCCACCTATTTGTCACCCCTACATACAGTGCACCATCCTATGGTGAAAAGCATCACTTCTGAGTTGCATAATTTGTGAGAGAAAATGCTTCAGAAACAAGAGAATGGGGTCTTTCACTTATATCAGACATATCTAGTTAGTGTGATCCATCTGGCTCGACAACGCTATCCAACGATTCAATTAGAACGGATTGTGCTCAAATTCAGACCTAGCTAGTTAGTTCAACCTACTCGGCCTGTAGGTTATATGTCTGAGGAGCTCAATTCTGGTAGGAAGAAATTGATGCTCATATGTGTATACATTTTGTACATTTTAGTTCCAAATTAGGTAGATAACAATTGTCTGATTTGATTTAAATTCAAGTTTTGAGATGTAATTATAGATTTGTGAGACTTGTGATTTCTTCCATTGGGATTATTGGACGTATATAAACATTGGTTTTAAAACCATTTTGGTGAAATTAATATTTCAAAAACGATCTAAATTATTGTGATTGTTGTGATTTTGGAAAGTGAATAATTTTTTTGACTTGACCTCCATTTTCTAAAATAAGTGTTAATATAACCTTGCAATTATTGTTTATTTTCTAATGATGGAACCACACAATCCAAAATGTTTTGAAAATTGAAATGGAGTATTCCAGTCATTTCCAATTCGGTCAACATTGAAATTTGATCAATCAATGCTGGACTTGGTTCAAATGGATAATGTTGACAATGAACTACTACACGGAGTTATATCAGCACTAAAGAAATTAAGGTTGTTTAATATACTTTTCAAAGAACTGGGGATTACTTTAAAGTTTTACCGATACGATTTCTATAGTTAAGTATTCTTGGCCCAAGTTCGGATATGAATGGGAATTGAAATGACATGTTAGATAGAATTATAACAAGTCTAAAAGTTTTTTTTTTCACTCTACATCTTGTATCTAGCAATTTACACCGAAGGAGGTGTTTTAACTCCTTAATTTTAATATATTTTTTTCTTAAGTGAGCTTTTTATCAAACCTTGAGAGAAAAGCTGAGGGTATTAAAATCCAGGGGACTTCCTTTGAGCCCCAAGTCACCAACGATTCCATATTTCTGCCAGGAACAAGAAGGGTCAAGAGATCCTTGACAAGGATTCCAAGAAAATAAATCCCTTCTGAAGGTGAAGTTGATGCTACTGTCATCAACAAGGAGAATGGCTAGGGGTACTAGTGGTAGTATCCATACTCCCTCTGTCCCAGTCCAAATTACTTACTTACTTTATGATACTATTCTCCATCAAATTTTAATCACATATTTGAATAAATATATGAGAAATAATATTATCGTATGTAATATTGTTGAATTCATCGTAATAAGTAGTTTTTAGAAAGTAACATTTTAGTTGCCGTTATTATATGGAGTTAAACATATTAACAGTCAAACATGTTTTTCGAACGATTTGCAATGATTAGACTGTAATTTGGGATGGGACAGTGGGAGTACTGTTTTTACCGAGACTTGGACCTCGATGTCTTTTGAGGAAATATTGAAATATTATTCGAAAGAATGACCAGCTAGTAAGTCTTCTTCTTCTGAAGTTTTACATTTGAAGGCTTTCAAAATCTTAAGGTCTAATTATTAGTGTTGATGAGTGAATGATTTGTTCTGTGATTGTATTGCTTAATTTATAGAAGGTACAAAGGTTACAGTGGTAAATATACAATGTACAAAGAATATTATATATTTCTATTTAAACAAAGAATATTATATATTTCTATTTAAACACTATCCCCCTCAAGCGAAGCGTGGGAAGAAGAGTCACGTAGAGCTTGGACCAATTATTTTTTGAAAAGAAGACGAAATAAGCCTTTGGTTAAGATATCGGCAATTTGTGAAGAGGAGGGAACATGTCGAGTGAGCAATTTTCCAGAGGAGCAAGTTCACACACAAAGTGATAATCAATGTCAATATGTTTCGCCCATTTGTGTGCCACTGGGTTCTGAGATAGGAATACAACATTGTTATTGTCTCATTGGAGAAGAAGAGGCGAGGTAAGAGGAACACGGAGACCTCTTAATAGGTTACACATCCATGCAAGCTCAGCAACATCATTTGTCATAGCTTGATACACAGGCTTGCAACTGGAACGAGAGACAGTATGATGCATTTACGCACTCCATGAGACCAGATTATCACTGAGGAAGATAGCATATCCATAGGCGGAGCGACGAGTCTCAAAACACTGAGCCCCGACAAGCATTACAGTATCCAAAAATCTGGAGTAGTCCTGCCGGGGGGCGGAAGATCAATCTATAGTGAAGAGTGCCACGTATGTAGCAAAGAATGCTGGTGACAGCCTGATAATGGATATCCCAAGAAGATTTAAGGAACTGACTAACTGAATTGACATCAAAGGCAATAACAGGTAGAGTAATTGCCAGGTATTGACGAGCTCTAACAAGTGAGCGATATAGTGTGGGATGGAGAAAGGTTCATCAACCGAGCTAAGTAGTTTTCTGCTAGGAATGAAGGGAGTGGAAACCAGAGTAGCATCAATCATACTAGCACGTTGGAGAATTTCCATGGCGTACTTCGCTTGACTAAGACAAAGACCAGAGCTATATGGAGAAACTTTTAGTTTGAGGAAGTAGTGAAGAGACCCAAGATCCTTAATTGAAAATTCACAGTTTGTACGAGATATGAATTGGAGAATGAGATTAGGATCATTACTAGTGAGGATAATGTCATCAACATAGACTAAAAGATAGAGAATCTGAGACCCACGAACATAGGTAAAAAAGTGAGATACCAGCAGTGCTGCAAGAGAAACCAAGGTCATACACATAAGAGATGAAACACTTAAACCTGGCCCTGAGAGCCTGCTTAAAACCATAAATGGTCTTTTAAATGCGGCATGCATAGTCTGGATGTATAGAGTCTCAATACCCAGAAGGGTGCCCTATATAGATAGGTTCATCAAAACGCCCGTTGAGGAAGACATTCTTGACATCCAATTGATGTAGTGGCCACCGATTAATAGTAGCAAGAACCAAGATAATTTGAAAAGCGAATACCTTAACCACTGGGCTGAATGTATGATTAAAATCAAAGCCTGGTAACTGCGAGTATCCCTGTGCTACAAGGTGTGCTTTTTAGCAATCAATGGTGCCATTAAAATGGTACTTGATACATAGACCCATTTAGATCCAACGATATTAACACCAGTGGGTTGAGGTACAAGATCCCAAGTGTATTGCTAGTGAAGAGCAAACATTTCATCATCCATCGTAGTGACCCACTTAGGGTCCTTGGGAGCATATCGGTAGCTACGAGGTTCAGTTTTGGCTATGAGTGCCGTTAGAGAACCAGTAAGGACATAATCAGGAAAAGAACGCCTTTTTGTATTGCCGGCATGAGATCAAGTCTCCACAGTATGAGCAGGATGGGAAAGTGAAGGAAGGGGCTATAGTGTAGGTATGGCCGGTGGAGAAGGCTCCGGAGATTGTGGAATAGTGTCAGGGTTGGGAGAGGGAAGGAATAAATATGGTAAAGGACATAAGCAACATGGTTAGTGAGAGATAGGTGTGAAAGGAAAAGGCAAAGGCTCTTGAGGAGTGTAAGGGTCCATAAATACAGAGACATCTAGCGAGGAAGGAGAGATAGAGGGTCCGCCAGCATAAGGAATAGATGTTCATCCAAATGGGCATGTCGAGTGATGTAAAATGTAGCCCAGGAAGATACAAGGAGTGTCCTAGGGGCTATTTTATTATCCGAAAATGGCTGGATAAAGGGATATACACGACATCCAAACAGATGAAAGTTGGAGTAGTCTGGATGAAGTCCATAGACAAGGAAAAAAGAGAGAACCCATTCAGGACCGGAGTGGGAAGGTGATTAATGGTGAAGACAACCACATAGAAGGCATCATTCCAATATGACAAGGGAAGAAGAGAGTTGAATAACATGAAAAACACCATTTCGATGATGTGCCAATGTTTTCTTTCAGCCTGACCATTTTGTTCAGGCGTGGTTGGACAAGAGATCTAGTGGTCGATGCCATGATCAGAAAAGTGGGACCTTAATCGATTGTTGGTGAACTCAGTGCCGCCATCGCTCTGAAAGATTTTACTAGAGCCATAGAACTGTTTCAAAAAAACTTTGACAGACTCTGAACACGTCAAAGAAGTTTGATTCACCCCATAATGGGTAGTACCAGGTACAAGAAGAAAAATTGTCAATAAACACAGCATAATAAGAGAAACCAGACTCAACAGTAAATCATAGTGAATCAGAGACAGGTGAGTATCTTCTCTTTGAGGATTGCCCAAAAAAGAAAGGCATTTACTTTTAGCCTTTTCACAAGAATCACACAAAGAAGGTTTAGTCAATAAAGAAGTAACAAAAAGTAAGTCATGTTTATTCAACATAGAAATAAATGAATGGGAGCTATGACCCAATCTAGTATGTCATAGTTCAAAAGAAGCTCAATTCTTGCACGACTGGATAAAGTAACAAGAGCATCACCACCACGATCAAGAACATAAAGACCATGCTCACAGCTTCAAGGACCCACGACCTCCTTTGTTAATCGATTTTGAATCACGAGATTTATCATCAAAGCATATGATGGCATTTGATTCTTTTGTTAGCTTACTTATAGAGAGATATTTTTTGTGACAGCCGGAACCACCAAAATATTAGATAGAGATAAGGAATTATTAAACTGGCAAGGTTACAGTGGTGAATTGACCCGCCCCCTCTCGACATTGCTAAATCAATCAACGAACCACTGGAGATCCACCAACTAATTGTACTGAGAGGAGGACTGTTAGGGATCAAAGATGAAAATTGTAATGTTTCTCCCATTCCAACTACTACACTACCAAGAATTGTAGATAGTGAAAAGTACCAGGGTCATCCACAGAAATGTTAGGAGTCTAATAATCAAATACACACAACCGTGATCGGATTGTCAATCTGATCACTTGTTAGGAATAATCAGCATTGGTAAAACAAGAATGGGGGGGAGGTTATAACCAAACTACTAGCATGCAACTGTTCACGAGAATAAACTATAGAAACTAGCACTCATGGAATATTTGTGTAGCATTATTAATGTCATTTCAATCATCGATTTCATCACATACAACTTTAAGCTTATTCTAGTGTTTATGAAACGTAGTGTGGTCGTTGGTTAACACTTCCCCATACCTGTCACGTAGGGTGTTTATGAAATGTAGTGTGATCGATGGCCAACACTTCCTCATACCTGTCACGTAGTCCATCCAATTTCTTTTTTGTTTTCCCGCAACACTACCATTAACTTTTTCTCTTGCTCTTGGGTAAACTTACTTGATATGATGACCAGAAGTGTTCCTCCTACCCCAATCAATGCATACTTAAGGCCACTTGGCAATGGTTTAAATTCAATTACCGGGGATTTCACCATTGGTGGAAAGAGATCCGGTTTGTCGGACTCCTATAAGGGTGAGGAGGAGGTTTCGAACTCATCTTTTGAAGGTCATCCAAGTCCTCAAAGCTTTCCTTCAAGTTAGTGCTTATAGAATACACATCATATGCATCTTAACTATATCATTCTAAAGCAACTAATAAGAAATCATCGCCACTTAATTCAAAAACATCTTGCACAACATCATCAACAACATCCAAAGCATGACCAGAATATTTTTCATCAGGATACTTCATAGAGTCATTTATGTTAAAATCTATTTTAATTCCATCGAATTCCATGGTGAGGGTACCATTATATACATCAATCATTATCCTAAAAATTTTCATAAATGGTCTCCCTAACATAATTCGAGCGGCATGTTTATCATGTCTTGTCCTCACATATGGTCAATTTCCAAATGGCTTTCATGATTTCCTCCTTTAACGTCCCCAAAACTTCACCTTGAATGTGGGGCTTATCACCAAGCCTTTGGTATTGAGGTTGTGGTTTCCGATATTGTAGTTGAGGGGGGCGATAAGGTTGAGCATTTTGACCCCCTTGTGCATTCCCATATTGGAGATTTGGGTGGACTTGGTTGACCGCATAGTAAGGCCAATTTTATTGTACCTTTCAAAGATACAATTTATAAGCCCAAAGTGCTTACTAAATACAACTAAGTAGATAGTATGACAAGTCAGGGTCATTTACAGAGAAGAGGGATATTGGGAAGCCGTCATCGTGCCTCTCAAAGAGAGTATTTATAGCCCTAATTGCGGCTATACTACTAGAAAGTAGATGGTAGCAAGTCGGGGTCGTCCACAAGGAAAATGGGGTTTTATCGAGTGTTAACATAGTTAAAAAGCACACAAAGATGTCACTCTACGTGTGTGGTAACCAAATTGGGGGGTTTTTTGAGTTTTGGAAAACACTACAACTAATTTAAATAGCTAAATTAACCAACAACTAGAGAAAATGAT
>JAUOBV010192352.1:0-12028 GCA_032360425.1 Rubia occidens
TCATTATTGGTGATTCGGCTCATTAGGGCCATGCCAGAGGAGGTTGAGTAAGCTATTACTTTTGAGGATCAGACCAAGGTGGAGATCTGTGAAAATTTAATGGTCTTCACCCAAATTGTCCATGAACATTCACTTCTTTCGATGATAGCAAAAACAAGCATGCAACGCATTATATTGCAACATTATTCTCATCATATTCTTAGCAAGTTGAAGCATTATTTCTTTGACTATTGGGGTTCAACTATCATGGGTTTTTGGCAAGAATCATTTGGACTCAATGTTAACAATCAATGCTTGAAGCATGAAGTAGGATTTCTTTGGATTTTGGGATAAATTTTGTTTGAGAGCTCTTGGCCATTGGTGAACTTGGAGTAGTATAAATGGGGGATGAACTTAGTAGTTCAAACACAACTCAAGCATAGCATTCTATTGATACTTGCTTTCTTCTCCCTTTTAACTCTCATTTTGTAGTAGTAGAAGCCAAAAGTTCTCTTCTTTATTTTGCCACATAATTCCTTTCTAGGTGGTAGATAAAACCTTGTAATACTTTCTCTACATAAAGTGAAGCTTTCGGTCTCCTCCGGTTGTGGATGTAGGTCAATTTGATTGAACCACGTAAATCCCCGTGTTCACTTTTTCCTTTTATTTTCTTTACGTTGTCTTTTTCCCCCATCTTTTTTGGCTAATAGATACCTCGTGGGATTTCTATTCTTAACAGATGAAAATGGGAAGATGAAGAGGGAGGAAATTGCATGTGCCATTAAGATGGTGATTTTTGAAAAGTCTGGGAATGAGATGAGGGAAAAAGCTAGGGTTTTGAGTGAGATGATGGAAGGGGGAGAAGAGGAACAATATGCAGGGGAGAGGATTTGGAACTTGTGCGCTAAATACAAGCAGTGGTGCAGTAATCTTGATTCTGTCTGGTTTGAATAAAAGTTTAATTTTACTATGCATTTTGAGAATTGGTCCTCTAGTAATAATAAGTAGTTTCAACCTATGTACTGATATTTGATTCTCATAATATATAAATAAAATTTTCTTTTCCTAGGTTTAGTTTCATTTCCAGCTAAAGCATAAATTAACTAAAAAATAGGAACTTGAAGTATAAAATAATGCATGATCAACAATTAGGGATATGTATCGAGCAATTTAAACTTTTAGATTCTATTATAGAATTACATCATATTCATCACCACATACTCTCCACTTTACCAAATGATATTGGGTAATGGATCCATTACTATGTAAGAAAAAAATAGTTCCTCTGTCCCAACTCTACTTGTAAAGAGAGAAAGAAGGGAAAAAATATTTAAGATTATTTAATAAGTTAAGATGATGTGGTAGTGGGATTCGGATATTGTTTTGGGGGTTGGTGGATTTGTTTGGCCTAGAGTTTCAAAATAAGAGGGGTCAATCCGATTAAAATAATGGGCAAAACTTGCTAAATAAGGAAAGTGTAGAGTGCAAATTCAATTAGTACGTGTTCAACAGGAAATAGTGCAAATAGAATTGAGACGGAGGTAGTATATTTGTTTTCTTTCAATCATTACTGTTTAGAAAGTTATAACTTTTGGAGTTCATGTTTTTAATAATTCTTTAAGAAGTTATAAAGGGTGGAGTTTTCTAATGCTTCTTTAAGAAAATATGTAGACTTGAGTTGTTTAAAATGCTTCTTTTAGAAGGTATAAAGGTTTGATATATTGGGGTCTATCAATATGATGTGTCAAATGACTTGTATCAAAGTAATTCATACATTGGACATGGTCTAAGTAGCTATTAAGACTAATCTCGGTTTACTTTTGTGGACATATATAAGTAGGAGAAGAATTCCTAGTGAGAACATACAGAGAAACAAAGAGAGAAAAAAAGTGAAGAAAGAGTGTCTTTTGCTCTTCACGTTTTTCTAGTGCAACTTCACAGAATAACTCTGATCAAACGTCATCCTAGTCCAATTGTGCTAAAAATTTATTAGCAGATCTAGGACTTCTTGAGTTATAATTTGGACTGTGGGATTGTCATTTTGTATTCTTCTTCGTGAGATATGGAAGGTAGACCAAGTTTCGTATTTGGGAAATGTTTTTTGCTTTTCTTTTGCATATGTTACTAGTTATTGTCCATCGTTGAGCAATTTGTGTATCCACTTGAGACCTGGAATTGGGTTTGTGTAACCTTCCTTTGATCATAATAAGGGAAATAAGGGTGGATATTCCTAATCATCTTGTGGTATTTACTATTCACATTGAAGGATTTTTCTACGTAAATATTCTTGTGTCTTTGCTCGATTGCTCATATTCTAGGGTTGCTTATTTGATTGTGATTACCTTTGATGTGTGGTGATATTGTTGAAAGAATTCCAATTTTTGGAGACAACACTGAATCAACTTCTTTCAAATAATCGGTCCAAAACTCTATGACCTCTTTCGCCACATAACGGTGCACAATACTCGCATCCGATAGTCTGTACCGATTCTTGACAAAAAATGTTTAAAGATTTTCATATATCTCTCAAAAGGGTACATCCACCTCAAAAATACTGGTCTGCACAACTTGATCTCATGGACCAAATGAACTATCAAATGGACCATGATATCAAAAAATGACGGGGAAATTACATCTCCATGTGACACAGAACCTTAACTATCATCGCTTGCAACCGGTCGAGCTTAGCCACACTGATGTTTTTGGAACAAATTTACTTGAAAAACAAAAATGGTTTCATAGCGTACAGTCTAACGTGAGAAGGAAATGGAGACCTAATTGCAATGGCATTCAATTCTTGCATCAGGTTGTGACAATTGTGTGATTTCAAATCAATCCATTTCAACTCATCCCATGGATAAACATGAAATTATGTTAAACGAATAAGCCTCTGGCACCTTCACACTTGCTAGGGTCTCACTGCACAATTTCTTCTCCAATTGAGACATTGAATAGCAAGCAGGTGGAAGGTAACAATCATCACCATTCGTGACCGGGCCCAAACTGCTCTTAGTTCCCATTTCCACCAAGTTGAGCCGAGCTTTGAATCCATCCTTAATTTTACTCAGGGTATTCGACAAAGTTCCAACCAAAGAGTCACACACATTCTTCTTAATGTGCATTACATCAAGGCAATTTCTCAGATCCAAGAGCTTCCAATAAGGTTGAAAAAAGGAACATTTCCTCTAACTACCTTCGGTCGTAACTTTACGCTTTCGCTTCCCAAAATCATTATTAATGTCCCTTACTCTATCATAAACCTCAACCCCCATTATTAGTAAAGGTTTCTCTCTATTCTCCACCTTCCCATCAAACTACTTTTTCGCCAATCACCATTGGTGACCCACAGGAGGAAACTGCATGTGCCCCTGGTATATTGTTTTACTACCATGCTTTAATTGATAAAAAAGGTATTCTTTTCACAAACAAGACACGTGTAATGTCCTTTCACTGAGTACCCAGATAAAATCCCATATATAAGAAAATCACTAATGGTGCAAAACAACAAAGCCTTCAAATCAAAATAATCTTCGACACTACCGTCGTAGGTTCTAACACCTGTGTTGAACAATGTCATCATATCATCGACCAAAGGTGCAAGGTAGACATCTATATCATTACCGAGTTCCTTAGTTCCCGATATCATCAAAGATGGTAATATGTACTTTCACTTCATTGTCAACCACGAGGTAGGTTGTAGATCACCACCATGACGGGTCATGAGCTGTGTGTACTACTCATATTACCGAATGGATTTATTTCATCGGTAGATAGGCCAGGCCTTAAATGTTTTGGCTCTACCCCAAACTCAGGGTACAAAGCGTTAAGCTTCTTCCACTACTCACCGTTCGACGTATGCCGAATCACATCATTCGCCGGACAATCTTGTTATGCATCTTTTTTTTGAAGTAAATAACTTCTTCAATCGTGGAATGATAAGGAGATGCCATAACACTTTGGTCGAGTTTTTTTTTTATTTGAAGCAACTTCAGTACCAACCTCAATTTTGGCACGCTTTAACTTATATCGGGACTCACCACAAATCCTACACCGGTCTCGATCCTCATGCTCCGGGGCTCTGTGGAGAATACAATTTTTGGGACAAGCATGCATTTTTTTTCCAGTTACATTCCCATAGGACAGAATCCTTTTTGCGACATACAATCGGTCAGGCAAATTGTTACCCTCCGGAAGCAATTCCCTGACTAGTTCCAGAGTTTCCATCCCTTTGTTACTCCACCCAAAATTTTCTTTTAAATTCATCATTCGCAAATTTGCACTCAAAATTGAACGATTTGACCACTATACAAAGACGTCTAATTGTCGTTGTGCAAAGCTTTTAGCACTTCAGGTTTCCCATGGAGTTCTCCAACAACGTCCTCCACCATCTCACCGAACCCTTCATCTACACCATATTGATCGGGTCCTTCTTCTCCAACATCTTCAACAATAGAATTATCAACCTCCCCATGCCACACCGACGAGGTGTAACTATTTTCAAACCCGCACATGATGAGATGTGCACGTAACTTCTTCCTACCCAAAAAGCATCATTCCTACAATCTTTACACAGGCAATGTCCTCACACCACTCCATTATTGGAATCCTGTTCAAAAGTTACAACTAGAAATGATTCTACCAAAGGGAAATAATCGGGTGATTTTCTCTAATCTTTACAAATAAATTCAATTCGATCCATCGAAAAACTCTATAACTAAATTGAGATGTTCAAACCACATGACCATCATACAACATAACACATTGCTTCACAATGACCAATTCAACTAAATCAAATCATTTAAAATAAAAATATACATGCTTTCCGACACAAATCCTTTTTTCTACCAATTGTATACATACATATACATATCATAATTGAGGAGGAATTACATACCCTAGATCCTCCCAAATATATTCTAGATTAGTTTTGGAAGAAGACCAGAGAGAAAATTTAAGGTTCAAATGATATGAGTTCTTGAAACCCAAATGACCTAGTCCATATCTAATGTGTTCACTGACGACCGTGTTCCGAACTTGGAACAGGTGTAGATTCCAACCCTTTCCAAGCCGATAAAAAATGGATTAGGAAATGGATCCAATTTTCTATTTTGGATCCAGAAATCATTTCGGCCCTTCAACGTACGACATGCGACGAGCATCCGAATCAGTAACTGCACTCGGGTACCTTTTCCGAATTCGGAACACCTGCGTTAGAAGTCAGTTTGACATAACCTCCTTTTAATCAATTCCATTGAAGGCGGTTAAATGAAAAAAAACTGCATTTGTAAGATACCATCCATAGGGGGCTATAAAATAACCGCCTTCCTCTTTGTCGAATAGCCTTCCAAACTCATAGGAACCCAATTATGGCCACTTCCGAGTTTGGAAGAATCCAGGGAAGACGGTTCCTGGAAAAAAATATGGAACCACCTTTGAATGGTGTCTTTAATCAAGCTTATAGAAAATTGAGCAAATTTAGTGAGAATATTAGGAATGTTAGTATCCATTGGTGGCACTATAAAAGATAGACTTTTCAAACTATGAAAATATAGGAACCTTTTTTATAATTAGAGAATAAAGTTTAAAAATCATTAGTTAGTTCAAAATAAAAATAATAATTAAGAATTGATGTGCGCATGCCATGCATGTTCGTGCATCCAATTGTGCATATAAAGTACGAACGCTAATACACTAAAAAAAATTAGATCAAACACAACAATAAAAAAATCAACGCGAACAATCTCATAATTCTTTCAAACATAATTTTTGTGTCATATCTCAGCCAACCAGCTGACAAGTAATTCGCGATGCACAACAACATTAGAAAATGTAAAGCACGAAACATTAGCACAAAACAAACCCTAGCCGTACAAGCATTTCACTAGACAAACAAAAAAGTTTTCTGTTTTCAACCTATCTCACTCTGCCTGCATCATCGTTTTCTGTTTCCCATCGTTCAAAATTTTCATCTTTATGTCCATTTCGATCTCGTCTATGCATTCATCTTACTAGCATTTTCTACTGGCTCTAGCCTATTCGTGAACTCTGCAACTTTAGCAGCGATATTGTGGTCCCACTATTTTGAGCACCAGTATTTGGATAGTCTGTCTAAATTGAGAATTTTATCATCATTCACAGTTCCTTACTCTACCACAAAATGTCATGGTAGCAACTGCTCACAAGAATCTTCCATGGAAAAGAATTAACGTCTTATGTTGGGATGGCAGATCCGCCAAGCATTATCGCAAGCCATCTGCAATTCGGGGAGAAGGAGCTAGTGATCTATTTGAATTAGTATTGTTAACGGACAAGAAGTGGTGTCATTAGTGGCGGCACTAATGACGAAGCATTCTGTGTTTGGTAGTGAATGAAGGATTCCACAAAACCCAAGCACTAGTTGCACCAAAATTACCACAAAGAATCGTAACGTTTCTAAGCACTAATATTAAATGGACAAACCTAACAGTTTATATTAAGAGTACGAACTCAAAATCTGAATATATTATGTATACAAATGTCAAAGGTAATTAAAGTCTTGAAAACCATCCCATATTTATAGTACATTGGTACGACCTTCAGGAATACAAAGAAGACAAGGATATGGTAATTCCTGTCAGAAACTGGAATAACTTATGGAAGTTTTAAGAATTTAAAGTCATATCTAACTAAAATATCTAATTCAAATATAAATGATGACTAAATTCATCCAAGTAAATCAGCCCAAATATTGGCTGAATTCTTGAAGGAATCTGTCTTATCTAAACTTACCAAATCTAATTCAATCAGAACTAAATATTCAAAACCCTAATTAAAATATAGCTGAAACTCTTATAAGGCAATATGGCCGATTTTATGGGATTTATTCGTTATAATAAAAATAAACTAAAATTAATGCACTAATTCACTAAAAACTCAGTGAAAAAAAGGAGCATAACCTTCAAAATATACTAAACTAAGAAAATTGTAGTAAAATGATATTTTGATATCGTATTAGTATTCCTTTCAAATGATAACCGTTTCTTGACATTCCATCATCGACAAACTTTTATCCAATATTTTTTTTACTCTGACGAATCTGTTGGTTTTCCCATTTTACAGATCAACTTGGCTGTTTTCTTATGAATGAATTTATTTATCACCACTAAACTATAAGGTAATGAGGGATTATGGTGTCAAAGATTCATGGAACAAACTAATTTTTCGATTCTCAACCCTAATTGTACCAACTGGCCAATTAGGAAATTGAATGTGCTCTTAATATATGTTGCACGTTGTGCCATGTGTGTCATACACGTACAAGGGAAAATTTTACGCACATTGAATGCAATTAAAATTGAAATCATCTTACATTGTGATTTTAAATAAAATAGTTCATGCATAAAATTTATTTAGGTCATCTAAAATAACCATAATTGTAAATGAGGTAAGTTTGTGCATGTCATCTGCATGCTGAAAATATGCATATCCATTGCATGTGCATGTTTAATGAATTTTTTTGAAATGTCATTCCCTTCGAATGTATTCATAAGTTGTTGACATTTAACCTTTTTACGAATTTCAGTTTGCTATCTACGAATTTATATGAGTTTGTTTTCTTACCTAATTTTGTTTGAATGTACAACAATCAGGTAGAAAGATTTCATTATCTTTATAACAAAGTAATACATTTGATGGGAATGCAACTACAAAAATGTAGTTCCAGTAATGATATTTATTTTAATGATTTATGATGAGCTTTTATACATTTAAAAAAGTTTTAAGTAATTATTATAACTAAAAAAGTAAATAAATTCACAGTGAATAATTAAGGGTCAATGTCAAACCTCTCAGCAGAGTTTATCATGAACTTCAATTTAAACAAGCTCTCAAGAATCATGGTCAAACCTCAAAGTGAAAGGAGTTTCATTAGAGTGAAAGTTATATATAATTCCAAACTGATATATGAAATCACTGGAAAAAATGATAAGTATATATACATAATTTCTGATGAATATTTGAGCAGTTGTTTTGTTTCTTCAATAAATTATTCAATCACGATCCTGTGTAATGCACTTGCCTGATAATCACAAGTAATTTTTGCAATCGAGGACTTAAATTGTTGTGTCCACGTGCAAACTTCTAACGTCTCTTAAATCTCGTTTACCGCAGTCTTCCCAATTCAGCCTCTCTTTTTTGTCATCATATCAATACATTCTATCTCCTTCAAGTTAAAATCTGATTGTGAACCTTGAAAATTCATGCTTTATGGAATTGAGTTTAGGGACCACATAACTTGTTGCCCAAATTAATATATCACTACATTAATGATCAATGCAAACGTAAATATTATAATGTTAAAATATAATTCTTTTAGTATACTACCTCACTAATGTTAATTTTTTACTCACAATAACTACGTCAATGTCATTAATTTTTTTAAATATAAATATAGAACTATTTAAATTTAATAATGAATTATTAATTCATCTATCCCTACATCAATTTGGACATAATTATGCCGTCTGGAGATAGAATGATATCACGATATTGTGTTTAGAGTGTTAGTATAACTAACTCTAATCACATAACTTTTATCAAATATTATTTTGCTATTTTACCTGATGTCATAATAGTATTCTATAACAACATAAATAATAAAAATATTATAAAATATATGTTGGGACAGAGCTTATAACAGATACCACAATCATATAAGCTCCCACCGCCAGCACAGGTCTTCTTAACCCCAGGTATGCATATCCACACGGGGAACACAACTTAGTGAAATGAGGGAAAAGTCTTAGTGTCTTTTGGTTGAAGGCTGCTTCGTGCACAAAAGGCACTTCATTAGATGCTCATATTTTGCACTTTGATGCAAAATCCTATCCTCTAGAGAGTAATTATTATATGAGAAATGGTGTATATCATAATTATGATACATGAACGTGAAGCAACTGTGTCTTCTCTGTTTTTAATGTATATGGGAATTTTGGCTACCAACTCCGCTAGAACCTTTGCAAAAACCAGAAAGTCATCTTAAAAAATGGATTTTTCCATGATGTCAGATGAGTTCTCTAGCTTATTTAATTTCTCAGAAGTGAGAAATGTAAATATTTTGTAGATATTTATGGGGAGCAATATGCTTTGGATTTTATAATCCCGGGGTTTCATATAATATATATTACAAGAATCTTCTTAATTTATGTAATCATGCTATAGTGTAAATTTTTTTTTGAAAATTGGTGCAAATGTGTCTCATTAATCAAAATTTATGAAATATATTTTACGTGCAAATTAAAAGGACATAACGTGCAAGTCTGTGAGCAAAGAATGAACCAAAACTTAATTACAACCATACACCAGTTAAGTTGTACAATCTGAACAAACCTGATAAAAAGGGCAACTTTCCTAGCTAGATGTCTTAACCTTTTCAAGAGACAAAGAAGTTTCAATATCATCATTTCTCAGAGCATGATCAGAATAGATGAACAAACTAATAGGAAATCGCGACATTCTTTGTTAGTTTTGTTGCCATCCCACACAATAACAGTTAACTATTTATAGCTCAGAAACATAATACTCCTCTCCTTTCCCCATTTCCTCATAACTTCAAGCTGTCAGATTCTAGTTTCTGCTTTCGACAAGTAAAATTCATAAAGTGACAGATCTTGCACTTGCCATCAATTGGAAATCATATTATAAATAATATCAAACCAAAAATAAATCCTCCATAAACATGGAGAATACACATATGCAAGTACATGCAGCACGCACAGAATACAAACATGCATGCACGTTGTACACAATCACGTTACACGCACACAAGTGAATAGAATATATATATAATATAATATAATATATAAGATGTTAACCTTTGTAAAATGCATGTAGTTTTCAAAGAAAAATGATGTCTCATTGAAAACAGGTGTATCATAGGTACGTTTATAAATTAGGAGGTCATTTAGAAGAGCTATGCAATGAATACCTCATTTCATGAACTTATTTTCCCTTGTAAGTGATATGCACCGCTTTTTTACTTGTACTCCAATTTTGTATTTTTACAGTGTATTTTGAACAGTTTTGTGTATTGGAAGTTCACCATTCCATTTGGATGAAAACTTATTGTATTACTAGTTGTGACCCTTTTAGATCCGTTTTGCTTCACGGGGTGAAGAAAAATGAACTTATTAGGAATCGTATATCTTGGACTAAGAGTGCTTGTAAGTATTGAGAACCTTTGGATATGCATAGAGATCATAACCTCCTCAAAATACAACTAGTAATACAATAAGTTTGATTGCAGGTGAATTTAATATGAATATTGGAAGTTCACCCATGAACAAAGTAAAGTTACATTTTCCGTGTAAATTATTAAATTCTGAAATTTTAGATTAATGTCTCATTAACACTTGCACAGATGTATTTTTTGGTTCCATTTCATGTTTAAAGAATCGATTTTACTGCTTTAACTTACTTCAATCTTCAAATATCAAATAATATTGGTGGAATTATTACTGTGCCATGTTACATGAACGTTGTACATTTTTTGTGTGTGTGCAGGTAACGTGCATGTGTGTTGTGTTCTTGCATACTCCATCTCTGTCCCACTTTAAACTTCTTATTTGCTTTTTCAGAGTCAAATTTTAAAAACTTTGACCCTAAATATAAATTAATATATAATCAATAAATATATCATGTGACATATCGTTAGATTTGTCTTAACATCTAATTTTAAATATTAATTTTTATGCGGCATTATTATATACAACTAGAAATATTTACGGTCAAACATGCTTATTGAAAACTGTAAAAAATAATTCGGAATTTAATAGTGGGACGGAGGGAATATACAGTAAGGCGCCTTTTTAAGGAACAAAAACAGTCCAAAATTTGGCACATAATGGGATAAAGCAGCACTAATTCTAAACCAGAAAATAAATAAAAAAAGGCCAACCTCACTGCCACATAACCAGCCAAAAAAAACTCCCTCTCACTCACTGTAAATGCAACTAAGAAAGAGGAAGTAGTGAAGGTTGAGAGACTCACCAAGTATGGCCATTTTAAACACCTAGCTAGTTCATCATTTCACTGCAAAAATTATAGCTTGGATTTTTCAGGATCAGGTAAGCAAGCTCCATGGAATACCTGAAACCATTAGTACTGATAGGGACAAGATTTTTACAAGCTGCTTTTGGAAAGAAATGTTTACTCAATTAGAGGTAAATTTGCAGTATAACAGAAGTTACCATCCAGAAATAGATGGTTTAACTGAGAGGTTGAATCAAATGCTCAAAACATATCTAAGATGTTTATGCAGTGATAAGCCTGCAACTTGGCAATTATGAATTGGATCATCTGAATGATAGTACAATACCATTCATCAGAATTGTATCAACATGACACATCATGAGGCGTACTGTGTAGGGTTAAACCCCTAAACCATCATTTAGAGGTTCTCCCAGACACTATTATCCAACTACCAGAAATATAGTTCAACAAAGAACATAGGTGGATCAATTGCTCAGGAAGCATTTACCAAAGGCTCAAATGAAAATGAACCAAATGGAAGATTAAAAACTAACTGAAAGGGCCTTTCAAGAAGGTGACTGGGTGAATCTACCCTCATGGAGTAAGACACGATGTATCAGTGTATTTCATGTTTCAGCTCTGAAGAAACACTTGAAGGGAAATTTCTTGAGCTGGGAGATTAAGGTTCTATTTTGCAGAGTTGTGTTTATAAGCAAATGTGACTTATTTTGAAAGCAGTAGGAGACTAGTTTCTGCTTTTCCCCCAAAAATAGTTCTACTTTCAAAATAACCTGATTTTTTGTACTTTACCAAACACTAAAAAATGTTTTGCTTATAAGCAAAACAACTTATAAACTCTACCAAATAGAGTCTAAGTAAGCTTGAAGGCTTTTGCAAATAAAGGCCTTGAATTCTTTTTAATTGTTGTTGGAAACCTTGAGGAACACCCACGGGTGTACCCCAATGGTTGGGACGTTGGTATGTTGGTCCAATGGTCAATGGTTCGAAACTCGGCAGCGGCAGTGTGGGGATTTTCCAAGAG
>JAUOBV010192462.1:0-12025 GCA_032360425.1 Rubia occidens
AGACTTAGAATCATATTCTAGTTAGACTTTGGTTTGTTATAGCACTATATATTGTAACCCTCATCATTGATGAGATGGGTCATTGATGTAGTATCGATGCACCAGTAATAAAGTACTCTTATATTTTATCAGTAAGCCTTGGGGAATTGTGAAACCATTTCATAGAATGACTCTATTATCACGGAGGGAATGAGAGCATGCACATGATCTCTCTTCAGACTGGGAGGGCTAAGGCTCACACCTTCAGAACCACTATATCTTTAAGATGTGGAATGGTTCATGATTTGCAAGATGGAAGAGGAGGAGGCTGGCTGCGCTAGAGCCATGACAGCCGAAACAAGAGCGAAGGAATGCTAAAGGTCACCCACGATGCATGCCCTTCAGACATTAATACAAGAGAGAATACATGGTCCTTCCCAAAGCTCAATCTCCAGATCTCTTGGGATATGTTGATAAGGTTGAAGTTGAAGCTCTTCATCTGGCTGAAGTTTATGCTAATATTCTCTACTTGGGACAAAGGCCATATCATATATTATGTTGGGTCAAAGCTCAACAACCAAAGAGAAGATCTCCAAAATCCCATTCTACCTTCAAATTACACCTCCTTTTCAAGTACAATTACGATATAATGAATACATGGTAATCCTATTATGGTAAGACATACATTCCTACATGGCAGGCACATATTCATCCTAGCATGATTGGGAGATTTCTCAGGGAATAAATCCTATAAATAGCAAGGCATTCCTTCATTTTATTCATTCAATTCTCAATAATCAGATCAAATATATTGGTCTTACTTTGGTATCAGAGCTTCATCCTCCGGCTCCCCGCGGGGAGTATGTTTTGCAGGTTTGGCTCATTGAAGCAAGGTTTGACTATTCGGTCGCGATTCGACACACATCAACAACCATATAAGAGATTCATTTTTCTTGAAAAGTTAAACTAACTTTAGCGTGAAGATTTAACTAAAGTGAATTTAAAATGCGACGTTTATTCTACTCATGTCATAAGTGAATTTTTCACTTTTATATCCCATTATATTCCTTCAAGCCTAATGTTTTTAACATAGGTTTATTAAAAAAAGTATAATTACCCAATGTGGACATGGATTCCATTTAACATTCGAAAGATGTTTAACTAAATATATTTGTGTCTAAGTCATTTTCATACAAACCCTAAAATAACTCATTATACAAGCTAGCCACATGTAAATAATTATTATGTAAAACTTAAAAGGATATCATGTTATAAATCTTAATTTAAGGAGAGAGAATTTTGTTATATTTATATATTTTAAGATGCTTTAATTATATGTTTCAATACTTTTATAATAATATAGCCTTATAAATAAATCATGTCACATTTAATATCAAACATAATCTATTAAACTTAAAAATAAATCATGTCACATTTAATATCAAACATAAATTATTAAAACAATGTGTGCTCCTTACATCCTCATATAGATTGGTGCCGTGTTAATAGATAACCATTTCACTAGTCATTTGTATACATCTAATACATGTTCCAACCTTTACACATGGTTATTACAACTACTTTCTAGCTATAAAGTGCTTCAACCAATAGGCTAACTAAGAAATTATGCAATATTGAGTTTCACTAATCGAATCATCAAAATACTAATCAAATAATTTGTGTTTAGTTGGCAAGTTTAGTTTGTAAACATCCAAATAATTTTAAGATTTCATAAAATGATCATGATTTATTTTCTAACCTAATTGTATTCTTTTTCTTAAGTAATGACCTATCACTTTCTATGTTATTATTCATTTTTACATTGGATTATAAGGTGAACATTGTGATGATTACATGAATGGTTATCTCTCACGATACTTCTCTATTTTTCCAAATACTTTCATACCTTTAGTGTTGTACTTGTTCACAACTAAAAATTCTTCAGATACATTATATCAACGAAGTTGAGAAAGCATATTTACCATAAGTTACAGATTTCATACTACACATAAATCTCATTTGGAAAATATCCATCCAACCATATCTGAATTCCTATATATCTGACACGGTGGTAGGATATAGAAAGGCTAATATGTAACATTGTTCCTCTACCCCTACAAACAGAGAGATCATTTTTAAAAACTCATGTAATAGGAAAGGTATAATTAATTATAAATAAATAAAGAAACACACAAGCAAACATTTATTCGCATTAAAAATATGAAAGCCTGACATCAAAGTCACCTGATATTCCAACCATGTTGATCAGTCAAACTCTCTGGCTTCTTCACATCTGATAAAATCCACCTCTTTTTCACCGTCGCCTAACATCGTAATGATGAATTCTATGATCAAAATGATACAAACTTCTTATTCTACATATCGATATTCAAAGCTCATCTCTCAAGGACATACGGTAAAGAATTGCACTCCCCTCTTCACCCCCATTTCCGATCAAATTACCATCTCAATTTTATATGCCAAAACCTAAGCCCTCCATGTATCTCTACAATACATTTAACTCATTTCTCATCAAACAATGTAGAAATAACTCACGAAACTATTGTTATGTTAAATATATTTTTACAAACCCACCGTGGTAGGATAGAGATATTTATTTTGTACCCAAAGTCAATGAAAAATATAAGTACAGAGACTTTACAATATCGTTCAAGACTAGACTTGAACCTCTGATCTACCAGCTAAACATCAATATAGTACTCATTCTACCTCTCTAAAAAAATCTGGGAAACTATACAATATTAGTCCAACCATACAACAGTTTCTAGGACATTATGTGCATGATTCGGATCCATAGAATGATTTGCAGAAGCTGCTATTGGAGGATCAGTACTGTTTTGCGTCAACATATGAAAAAACCTACACTTTTCAGTATTTGATCAGTAATCCGAGTATGTCTCCCAAAGTTATGACCGAAAACCAAGAACTAATTTGAGTATGGATGTAAACCAAGCATGTATCTCCTTTTGTCACTCTTAGAACTGGCCAACCAACTTTTTTTCGTGAATCATGGCCAACAAACCTTTGTAACTGAACAATACGCATCAACAAACCATTGTTCCTTAATGTGTATGGCCATCTTATAGACATGATCCTTATTCATTGTTATGCCCCTTAGAGAAGTATTTGTGCAAGTCCATAATCAACTACCTCTGTAGTTGATCTGGCATGTCACTTGAGTTGTATAGTATTTTGACCTAATTAATCAAAGCTTTCTTTGATAACGAATCTACTCCCTGATTTGTTTCCCTATACATGTGATTTAGCATAATTTGTACCTGTTGGGTAACTTTTTAATGTCCCCAATTAAGTTTTTCAGCCTTGAAAGAATGATTGTTTGATATGCCATCATTTGAGCAATACGTTTAGAGTCTGTTTGAATCGTCAGTGCTTGTAAAGACCATAAATCCGAGTTCCCTTTTGAATAGCCATAAGTTCAACCTTCAATGGATTTGATGATGCTATGAAACACCAATATGCTGATATCATTGTATCTGCGTGATCTCTACTAATCAAGCCACAATTAGAGAGTATAGTTCCTATTTTGAAAGCTGCATCACAATTTAATTTGATTCCTTTGTTTAAGGGTTTCTCATAATTCCCGTTTTCTTTTATTCCCAAAATATGAAACTATACCTTTGACAGCATAATCATTAGTAGAGGTTTGGAATTTAGAAATAGGTCTAACTGTAAAGCACCACAAATTTTACCGCACCTGCGTACCATGTGGATACGGTAAGAATGATATACCAGGTAAATTATATTTTTTATAAACTTGTATATCGTAATGATCGTAATGGATAGTAATTTCATAAATATAGAAGAATAAATTACTATATCATGTATTTGCTAGGGATAAAGGCTACATTGTAACATGGTGTACCGTATATGAATTGGTAAAGCACAAGTCCATGGTGTCCACTATTTCTTTCTAAACAAATGGTAGATATGGAAACAATTTCTCGGGATAGGTTTTTGTTTATAATTTTCCATAGTTTTCAACAGATTTAAACCAAAAATTAACAAATATTGATTTAATCTTTGATTTAGATGCAGCAACCATAAGAAAGATCATATATGTGGTTAAATTGCATAGCACATTCAATTTATCACGATATTTATTCCATATTTGAATGAATGAAGAGATAATTCCCCACATTCATTCATTTTAAAGCTAAAACAAAAAAATTTAAAAAAGAGAGATCTAATCCGACGGTGATATTCCCCAACAAGTGTACTTCCACCAAACAGATCAGCGGCGCTGCACACCACAAGTGTAACTCAACTCCAAGAGATTGCAAGCCTGCTCCCGCCACTGCTTTCGACAACACTATTCACACGTGTCAACCGAAATGCCAAAATCGTAATAAGAGCATGTACAATGGAGGGTTCAATTAAAAATTGAGACGGAAACGGGATCGAAAATCCCCACAGTGAGGGTCTCGGAGAGGGATGTATTAATGCAACTTGCGGGACCTTCCCTTGAAATGAAGACCGGCCCAATTCTAACGGAGGATAAACAACACATGGTGATGGGCTCGCGCATCAGTGCGGGCCATTTCTCTTTCCCTGCATGTGCCACATGACGCGCTGTGGTTGGCCTATGTGGAAACATGCAAGCGATACATTTTTTCTGCAGGGACACGTGGTCCAATCATTTGGTTCCACGTGTCCCAAATAATAAATTTTTAAAAATATTTTTTTAAATCTAAAAATTAAATTATGTAATTTTTAAAATTTGTTTTTTTGAAAAATTTATTTAAAATTTATGATTTCTTTTAAAATTTGAAATTAAATTTTGGTTTTTAAAAAAAATCTAAATTGCATTCTTTGAAAATATTTTTAATTATGATTTATAGAATAAATTTTAAAAATTGAAATTAATTTTAAAAAACAAAATCTGATTAAAAAAATTATAGGTGTATTATGAAGGAAGGAAACTGACTTATGAAGGGCATAAATCTTTAATCAGAGAAGTGGAAGAGAAAGAGATTTGGAAAGCTTTGAAAAGAATTGGGGATATAAAAGCCCCTGGCCAGTATGGATTCAGTGCAAAAATTTTCAAAGCTAATCGGAAGATTGTGAAGAGTGATGTAATTGAAGCTGTGAAGGAGTTTTCAGTAAGGGGACTTTGTGCAAAGCAGTGAATACTACAGTGGTGACCCTAATCCCCAAACATCCTGAGGCAAAAACCATGAAGGATCTGAGACCTATCTCATGCTGCACAATCTTATACAAGATTATCTCAAAAATCTTGACCATAAGATTAAGTAAGGTGATTGCTGAAATGGTAAGTGAAGATCAAGCAGCATTTGTACCTGGCAGGAACATACATGATCATATCCTAATGGCCTATGAACTGGTAAGAGGATATAGCAGGAAAGGTGGTAGGGCTAGATGTATGGTGCAGATGGATATCCAGAAAGCATATGACATAGTGGAATGGTGTGCACTGGAAACAATTTTAATGGAAACAGGTTTGCCAAGTAAATTCATTCAATGAGTTATGACTTGTGTTAAAACTGTATCCTATAGATATATTATTAATGGCTATGCTACAAAGCTAGTAATAGCAAAGAGGGGCTTAAGGCAAGGAGATCCTATATCCCCACTACTTTTTTGTGCTAGTGATGGAATATATGAGCAGATGCTTGAGAACACTGGAGGATAAGGTTGAGTTCAAATTCCATGCTAAATGTGAGAAGCTAAAGCTAATCAATCTGAGCTTTGCAGATGATGTGCTCCAAGTGTCAAAGGGAGATGCACGATCAGTACAAGCTATGATGACAACGTATGGAATGTTTGCTGATTCCACAGGACTTAAAGTTAATAAGGCAAAATGCAAGATTTACTTTAGTATAGTTGAAGAAGAACAAAAGGTGGAGATATTGAGACTGACTGGGTTTGAAGAGGGAGAATTGCCTTTTAGATATCTGGGGGTTCCCCTGGCTAGCAGGAAACTGAATGTGATGATGTGCCAGTCATTAATAGAGAAGATGACTGAAAAGTTAAGACATTGGAGCTCCATATTGCTTAGTTATGCAAGAAGAGTCCAACTAATTAGAAGTGTACTTTTCCATTTCTAATTACTGGATGCAGTGTTTCCCACTGCCAAAAGCGGTATTAAAGCACACTGAAGACCTATGCGGATCCTATCTCTAGAGTGGAGGAGAAAGCATCACAAGAAAAGCACCTGTAGCATGGGAGAAGATCTGTTCATAGAAAAAGCTAGAGGTCTCAATGTGATATCCTTGGAAGAATGGAATGGAGCAAATATGCTGAAAAACACTTGGAATATATGTAGAAAAACAAATGGGATGTGGATAAAATGGATACATGCTTATTACACAAGGAACAGAGAAATATTCAACTCAGATATCCCAGCAGATAGTTCCTGGATTTTGAAGAGGATAACAAGAAGTAAGCAAACTACAATAGATAATGAGGAATGGCAGAGACAGAAAACTTTGAAGAAGTTCCAAGTTAGAGTCATGTACCAAAAGTTGAAAGGAGAAAAGGAGAATGTTGAATGGAGGAAAATGATATGTGGGAACATGGTAAGACCAAGAGCTTTGTTTATACTATGGTTGGCTTGTCCTAAAAAGATAGCAACAAAGGACAGGTTATGCAGATTTGGAGTTCCAACTGACATGAAATGCGTCTTTTGTGGAGTAAATGAAACTCTGAAGCACTTATTTTTTGAGTGTGGTAAAACAAGAGAGATTTGGTCTACTATTCTTCTATGGATGCAGAGAAGGAGAAAGCCAGACAATTGGATAGATGAACTCAAGTGGCTGGGGCAAAATACAAGGGGGAAATGATGGAGAGCAGAATTGTTGAAGATGGCAGCTGCAGAGACAATATATGGCCTTTGGAAGCTCAGGAATGAACTGTGCTTTGGAAAAACAACAAATTTTAGAGATGTAAAAAAGGAGATCATGGATTGTATAGTTTATAGAGCTTGGTTAAGACCTAAACTCAAAGAAAAATGTGCTAGATTAATGTTGGAGGAGGAGTAGAGATAGTATGTAAAGAAATGCCCAGTTTTGGAGAAAGTAATGAAAGTTAAACTTTTTCCAAAAAAATATTTTGGATAAAAATAATATTTTAATTATTATTTGTATAAAATATTATAATTTTATTTTTTGAGTTGTATATGGATCGAATTTAAAATAAAAATATAATTTTCATATATTTTAAAAAAAATTAAGAACACTCATATGAGTGGGGATTTATATTGGCTCCCCAAACCAATTCAAAGTAACCAAAGGAAGGTAATCGATCGAAATGTTGGATCATGTAGTTGTTCTTCTATTCTATTACATGAGTAGGGTAAGAAAAAATGAATGTGATTCCACTCTTCATTCTCCACCCCATGGTGTTAAATGTAAGAATGACCAGACATTCATTTGTTTTATAATATCCCTGTGATCATATAGATGAAATGATCCAAAAACTTGTTGACTCTTCTTCATTGCCTTAGTGCTTTAGGTTACTTTGATGTTTCTTTGAGGTTCTAAGGCTGGAAGTGAATTCTTATTGAATGTAGACCCAATTGGTCACCCCTAATGGTCATTACTGCTTTCCGCTGCAGTTGATCTTCTTTTATTTCCGAGAGTTGTAGTTCTGCAACCTGTTGATAGCTTCCCATTTGTGCCAATTGGTGCGCCGAGTTGTTTTGTTCCCTATAGATATGAAGAAGTGTGATTGGATGTGTTTGCAGCAGCTTCTTAATATGCCACACAACTGGGGTGATGTTCCAAGGGCATATTCTTTCATCCTGTAATGAGTCAGTTTCAACAGTCAGTGGAAGAAAAGATTTTGGCTGACATAATTGCATCCCTAAGAAGCAAGCATGCATTTCATCTTGTAATGAATCAGTAACATTTTTTATCTTTGCATGACCTAAATACTGAAGTACCATTGTACTATCTCTAACAATTACTCCTGCAGCAACATGATTAAGTTTAAAGGCTGCATCAGTGTTGAGTTTGAAACCCACTTCTGGAGGATTCCACTTAGAAGCCTTGATGACCTTTGTTCTTGGGGTTTTAATTTTCTAAAAAAAAAATCCTTTTTTCCACTATGTATTTACAATCTTAATTATAAATCTGAGGGTGAATGGAAATATTTCAGCACGGGTTTTGTAAAATTCCATTTTGAGCATAGGTAAGCGTGGTTGGACTCCTTCAAATATGCATTTGTTCCTACATTTCCATAAAATCCACAAAAGTATGTTTGGTAGGATATGCATAAGGTTATTTTTCCCAGATGAAAATGATTTGATTGACAAGAACCAAGAGGTTGTGTGGAAAATATGAGTAAACCTAATGAGCTTATGCTCACAGATGCTGAAAGCTTCCTTCCAAAGATACATAGCCACTTTGCATTCAGTAAAGCAGCGATTAAGTGTGCCTTCTTCATTACACAAAAGACACTTAGATGAAATGCTAAACCACATTCTTTTCAAAATATCATCAAATGGCAGGTAATTATTGACCAGCTTCCAAGATAGTACACATAGTTTTGGAGGCAGAAGTGGATTCCATACCTTTTAAGCACTGGTATCACATTATCACCTGTTCCATATAGCAATTTGTAAGCAGAAGAGATTGAGAACTTACCTGAAGTGGTTGGAGTCCACACAATCTTATCATCCCTGTCAAAGAATTGTATATCTTTTTCCATAATTTTAATAGAGTCAGAGCTAAGTCCTACCTTCAGATCATCCATCAGGGTTTGTTTGTTGGGTTGGAATTGAGAAATTGTTAAGTCCTGAGTAGCTGAGCTTCATTTGAATCCCAGAGATCAATGAGTATCCCTAAACCAGTCCAGTTAGCTATCCAAAAGCTAACTGATCCCCTCCTAACTAGAATCCTAATATGTCTAATGGATGTATTATTAACTACTATATCTCTTTTGTAAGAATATGAAGTTTTGCTGACTCAGGAAAGGACAATATAAGTTTGGACTAGAAGGTTTCTCCTAATTTCAATTTCCAGAAAAGCTTAAGTAAAGCTTTGGATTACTAATTCCGAAAGTTGAGGCCATTCTGAGTATAAGGTTGACACAAACCTTGCCATAATTTCCAGTGTTTCTTAGTTGTGGTATCATTATCACCCCATAAGAAATTCCTTAAGATCCTATCTATCTGATTAATTGTGTGCTTTGTGGGAGACATGACACACCATACATGTTGTGGTATTGATGTTAGGACATGACTAATTAGGACTGATCTGCCCGCCATATTAAGCTATTTATTTGTCAATTTTAGAATCCTAGAGCTAATCTTTTCTATTAGCGGCTGGAAGTATACATTTCTTTTTTTACCTTTAAAGATAGTTACTCCTAAGTAGGGGAAAGGGAAGAAACCTTGTTTCATTTCAGTAATATTCTTTACTAAGTGAATTCTAGGTAGGCTGGTCCTTTTATCCATGTAGAATGCATTTTGAGAAGTTTACTAACTGTCTTGAAGCCATTTCATAATGGTTTAGGAAATTAATAAGGTTTTTGGCAGATTTCTTTATCGCTTTGACAAAGATAACCGTGTCATCTGCGTAGGAAAGATGGGTTATGTTCACTGATCCTTGGGGCATGGTGAATATGTCAATATACCCTAGGTGAAACATTTGCTTCAGTCCTCGATTGAGGAGTTCAGTGATAAAATTGAATAAAATAGGGGGGAAAAGGGTCCCCTTGTTTAAGTCCTCTTGTGGAATTGAAGAATCCACACGGTGTACCATTAATGAGGATCGAAAACCTGGCTGAAGTTATGTTTCTGAGTATTAATGCCACAAAATGTCCATGAAATCCATACTTTAAAAGCATAGAATTCAGCATCGACCATGAAACTCTGTCGAAAGCTTTCGACATATCGAGTTTTACTATCATATTATGGCTCTGATTCTTCTTGTCTAACAGTCTTACAAGTTCTTTCATAATAAGTATATTATCTGAGATCTCTCTTCCATGAATGAAGGCAGATTGCTCCATTGACATACACTTATTGGTCACAATTTTAATCTTCTATGCTATGACTTTAGATAGTATTTTATTGGTGAAATTCGAGAGACTTATGGGCCTATACTCAGAAAAATCTGATGGAGTCTGTACCTTAGGGATTAAGGTGATTAGAGTGCTGGTGATGTGTTTTGGGATTGGAATTCCACACATATATCTCTAACTGCAGTAAGTATATCAATTTTAATAATCTCCTAGGATGATCTAAATAACATTCCATTAAATCCATTGGGAACAGCCACACTGTGTTCATTCAGACTAAAAACTACGTTCCTTACCTCCTCAAGTTCCATTGGTTTAAGAAATTGACTATTATCCTATTCAGTGATTAATTGAGGCATGTAGGATAGGAAATGTGCCAAGTCTTATCCAGAGGGTTCTGTGTTTGAGTCAGTTAGCAATTTTATTTGTAGAAAAGAACTGCTGAATCACCAATCTGGTCCTGATCCTCAATCCAAAGATTATCTGAGTTCTTTATCTTATGGATTCTTAATCTGCCCTGTTTATCTTTTACACTATTTTGAAAGAATTGTGTGTTTAAATCACCATTTTTAAACCAGTTATGTCTGGATTTCTGTTGCCAGAATGCTTGCTCTTTGTTAAGAGCAAGTGTCAAATCAGCCTGCACCTGCAGTAGTTGAGTTGAGTTCTGTTGAAAGAGATTCAATTCATTCCTAGTTTCTAAATCTGAAATCTTGTCCTCAAGAGTTTTTATGTTCTTGAAGATATCACCAAACTCACTTTTATTCCATTGCTTAAGGTATTTTTTTTTAAAGTCTTGACCGTTTTAGAGACAACCCTAGCATTCCTTGTCCATTCTGAGGTGCATTCCAATTGTTTTGGACACTATCCAGAAAATTAGGTTGCTGTAACCACATATTTTGGCATTTAAATGCCTTAGGATAGGATTTAACAACTGTTCTAGTATCCAGAAATAAAGGGGAGTGGTCTGATGATTTTCTAGCAAGAACATAAACAACAGATAAGGGGAATCTTTGTAACCATTCAGTGTTAGCGATTACCCTATCTAGTCTTTTCAGTACTATGTGAGGTGATCTTATATTATTGGACCAAGTATAGAGATTACCTATAGTATTAATATCAATAAAATCAGCCTCATTTGTAAACTGTAGCAAATCATTCATACTACATGCAGCTGGCTGAGAGGAACCCTTATATTCTTCTATGGAATTGATTACATTAAAGTCTCCTGTTACTATGGCAGGTGTTCCTAAGTTCATTATGCAATCTTTTAAATCTTGATACAGTTCCTTTCTGTACTTAGATGTTTGGCATATACAGCTACCAGATGAAAGTGAAATTGATCCTCAGGACTAATGCCCTTTAAAATTGTAAACTGGCCATGGCATTTAGAGTTTGTGACTATAAAAGGTTCCTTAAACATAATCCAAGATCTTGAGTCTTGAGATGAGAAAGCCAGATCAAATCCAAGATGTCTCCTAAAGTAATATAGTTTGTCACTATTCTGCTTTGTTTCAATAATTATTAGCATTGATATCTTATGCAGATTGATTAACTTTCTGAGTCTGATGATGGAGCTATTAATTCCTCTAACATTCCAAACTAGTAGTTTAACATTCATAATTAAACTGTGATTTTTCATGTGCACGAGTAATAATTTTAGGGTTTTTGAAAAAACTCCTGATATTATTAGAGATGTCTGAGATACCTGGATCCTGAATTGGAGGTATCTGGTTGGTATGTAATGCTTCATTTGTGGCAATATTCCAAAATGCATCGTTGAGAGCTTGTGGATAAGTTCCAAGTTGCTCTTCTTGTTCCTTGTAACCTTGTAGGTGCAGAGGTTGAGTGTTAAGTCCTTGGTGTTGTTCAGTGACCTGCAGGCTATGCTCTTGGATGACTTCTGTAGGGATTGTTGATGTGTCCATTTTATACGGTTATTTTAGGATATTTTGGATTCACTTTTGTACACTTTTTTGCTCTATGTGTGGCAATTTGCCTTGAAGTTCTCTAAGGAGAGTTA
>JAUOBV010192566.1:0-12025 GCA_032360425.1 Rubia occidens
GAAAGAAGTAGAAGAGGTTATGGAATAAACAGAGGCGGAGAGAGGAAGAGGTTTTGGAATAAAGAGAGGCGGAGAGAGGACGATGGATGGATGAAAAATACAATAGGGGCATTAATTAAGGATACGTTATAATGTGGAAATTAACTACATAATTAATTTAGTTGAAAATTATTGATAAAGGATGACGTGGATAGCTGTGATAGTGCCACGTGGCCAAAAGTTGCCTCTTTAGTAAACGGAAGAAATATTTATCATGCAGATGAGAAAAACTACAGTAAACGAAATAACTAAAAGATAATTACCCACTGAACATTTTTCACCCAATTTCTTAGATGCAGCGTCTTCGGATGTTGCGAATTTGAAACCGTGTAAGGGAATGCCAACACCATCAATGCCTTTCACAAAGGTAGTGCAGAAAAGTTTATCTTGTATGGATAATCAACTAGCTTGTAATTTCCGCTATTCCCACAAACAGCAAAATTTGTAAGTAAGTATAATCCTCATTCCACAACCAATGGAGCAAACTTCTTCATCAAGGCCTTCTTAACAGTAGTTTGAATCCTATCAGCCTTACAGTCGCATAAAACAAAAAAGTTAACCAACAGTAAAATAAAATAAATGAAAGTTCAACCAAATTTATGTACAGAGTTATAGCTTTTTATCCAGCAACACCATTTCGATGCTATTGTACTCATCAGGATTACCGAAAGCAGGCTTTTCCATAATCGAATCACTCACACTTTTATCTTCCACGTCTCCTTCACCGGTGTTAGATCGCTTATGCTAGAGCAAGTGTAGGCCATAATGAATAATGAGCTTAATACAATACAGGAGAGGAAAACAAATTACAATTTTTTGTTTTGTATATGCACATAAATATATTGAATATAATATTAACGTTTCAAATTCTCATAGGAATACGCAAAAAGCGTGAGGATGAATCTGAGGGTTCCAAAGCCGCGGGAGAAGGTCCCAAGGAGAAACAAGAAAAAGAGGTTTTGGACTAAAGAGAGGTGGATAGAGGAAGAGGTTCTGAAATAAAGAGAGGCGGAGAGGGGAAGATGGATGGATGAAAAATACAATAGGGGCATTAATTAAGGATACGTTATAAATGTGAAAATTAACAACATGATTAATTTAGTTGAATTTTTTTGATAAAGGCTGACGTGGCAAGATGATGTGGACATCTGTGATAGCGCCACGTGGCCAAAAACTTGATGCTTTAGTAAACGGAAGAAATAATAATCAAGCAGATGAGAAAAAACTACAGTAAACGAAATAACTAATAGATAATTACCCACTGAACATTTTTCACCCAATTTCTTAGATGCAATGTCTTCGAATGTTGTGAATTTGAAATTGTATAAGGGAATGCCAACACCATCAATGCCTTTCACAAAGGTAGTGCAGAAATTTTTTATCTTGTATGGATGGGCAACTAGCTTGTAATTTCCGCTATTCCCATAAACAACAAAATTTGTAAGCAAGTATAATCCTCATTCCGCAACCAATGGAGCAAACTTCTTCATCAAGGCCTTCTTAACAGTAGATTGAATTCTATCAGCCTTACAGTCGCATAAATACAAAAAAGTTAGCTAACAGTAAAATAAAATAAATGAAAGTTCAACCAAATTTATATATAGAGTTATAGCTTTTCATCCAGCAACACCATTTCGATGCTATTGTACTCATCAGGATTACCGAAAGCAAGCTTTTTTCCATAGTCGAATCACTCGCACTTTTATCTTCCACGCCTCCTTCACTAGTGTTAGATCGCTTATACTAGAGCAAGTGTAAGGCATAATGAATAATGAGCTCAATACAACATAAGAGAGGAAAACATATTACAATTTGTTTTTCTGTATATGCATATAAATATAGTGAATATAAGATTTAACGTTTCAAATTCTTATAGGAATATGCAAAAAGCACGAGGATGAATCTAAAGGTCCCAAAGCAACGGGAGAAGGTCCCAAAGCCGGGGGAGAAGGTCCCAAGAAGAAAGAAGAAGAGGTTTTGGAATAAAGAGAGGTGGAGAGAGGAAGAAGTTCTGGAATAAAGAGAGGCGGAGAGAGGAAGAAGTTCTGGAATAAAGAGAGGCGGAGAGAGGAAGATGGATGGATGAAAAATACAATAGGGGCATTAATTAAGGATACGTTATATATGTGGAAATTAACAATATAATTAATTTAGTTGAAAATTATTGATAAAGGTTGAGCTGGCAAGATGATGTGGATAGTTGGATAGTGACACATGGTCAAAAACTTGCTGCTTTTGTTATTATTATAGATTAAATTTAATTTTAACTAATTTTAAGAGTCCGTCTCTTGAAAGACGGTCTTTCCATAAGTCATGGAAAGACCAATGTTTAATGTGTAAATTAGAAGAAATCAAAATAAAAAATTTCGGGTTACATGAATCGGGTTATAAACTTTATAACTACTACACGTTGCACAATAAATTTTTAATATTGCAACTAAAACCTTTTACCTTTTATTATTTGAATTAAACCCCGTCTTTCCATAAGCATATGGAAGGACGGTATTTCTCAAGATTTTGTCATTTTAAATAACATAAATTAATTTTCAATTTTTTTTAAAAATTTTAAAAAATTTGGCTGGGTTACGTGGTACCGCCAGATTGAGCCACGTGTCCCAATATGTTTCAAAAAATAAAAGGGGGATAACCGGGGGGCCACGTGGCCCAATAACAGAGTGCCACGTGGCACCCTTGGTCAAAGAAAGATGGCACAATAGGGGCTTTACCCCATGCCCACGTGACTCCACTGACAAAGTCAGCTTTGGGGCGGTCTTTATTTGAAGGACCGTTTCCCGGTCTGCATTCATTCTGAGACCCTCATTGTGGGGGGTTTTCAATTTCGATTCTATCCCCATTTTTAATTGACACTTTTGATACTCCCTCTGTCCCAGTTCAAACTGTACACTTTTTGGCCAACTTTCTCATACCATGTTTGACCAACGATAACTTTATTTTATGTATAATAATGGTATATTAAAATTTGATGTTTAGAAAATACATCATGCTGGAAATCCAATGATATCTCACATAATGATATTTGTTAGGGGTGTCAAATGGGCGGTCGGGTCAAATACGGGTTGGGTAAAATGAGTAATTAAAAAATATGGGTATGACCCATTTTAACCCATTTAATGATGGGTAAAATATGGGTCGGGTCAAAATGGGTCGAGTTGAAACCCGCTCAACCAGCGGGTTGAAAGTCATTCAACTCACGGGTAAAAAATGGGTAAATTCGCCGGTTTCAACCCATAAGGATTTATGTATCAACCCATTCAACACATATTTTTCAACTATCCACTTGACCCATTACCCATTTTACCCATATTTTTCAACTATCCACTTGACCCATTACCCATTTTACCCATACCCATATGAGTTTAAAATTAGATAACCCGCTTGACCTGTGCGTTATGGGTTTATTTTGCCACCTCTAATATTTGTATCTATATACTGGTTAAAATTATGGTCAAATGTGTCTTGAGAAAGTTGACAAAAAAATGTGCAGCTTGAATTAGGACGGAGGGAGTATGTCAATGTGTTGGGTAAATCAGATTATGTCACCTGTTCTACAAATTATATATTTAGTAAAGTGGGGATATTTTAGGAAGAAGGGAGTGATTCATGGAACATGCGGCAGAAGTTGATTTGCCTCACATCTTAATATACAATATTTGCAAATATATACAATTTTATAATACTGGTGAAGGAAAAAGTCAATTAAGGTGGTTTTTGGAGATCAGAGAAGGCACAACCATCTTTTTGGCTTCTATGTTTGTGCCGTAAATTGCACCACAAAGAAGACGGTTTGTGGAACTACCATAAACTACACACCCTTCAGACGCACCTTAACTGCTATAATAGTATATAGATGAACTGCCGTAAATATATATTGTTGGTTTTATGCCCTAAAACAAATTAACATTGAATTATAAAACAAGTGACTTAGCTCTCACTACCAATTGAAAATTTCAGTTTTACCAATTATCTAGTTTAATCCAATTAATCTATATCAATTAAACCAAGTACGTTAAAAGATAAAAGTTGACACACAAGAGTTGGTTACGCAGTTCGGTGAAATCACCTACATCTGCGGGGCCTTGCCCAATTAAGAATAAATCCACTAATCAGAAAATCACAGTAGAAAGTACACTATACAATTATACTTATCTTTACTAATTACAACTTTGGATTTTCCAATCTCCCCTTACTACTGATCCGCCTTGATCAGACTCCCTATGACCTCGAAACTCGTCGACGCTTGATCTCCTCATTCCGAGGAATTAAGGTACTCCCTCTGTCCCGCCTTAAATTACCCACTTGGTTTTTGGACACTATTCTCTATCAAATTTTTGCCGCATATTTGAATAGATATATGAGCAATAATGTTACCGTATGTGATATTGTTGAATTCATCGTAATAATTAGTTTTCAAGTATCAACTTTTTATTTGCCATTATTATACATAGGTAATCATATTAACGCTCAAACTTATTTCTTGAACAATGCGCTCCTCTTCCCCGTAAAGAATTACATCCCAGGCCTCTATTATCAATACTTCTCCCTAGGCCTACAAATGCAAAGGGATTAGCATCTCATGATGACTCTAGGGTTGCAACGATAATAGTTGAGTTAGGCAACTGTAGTTGCTACTAAATATCATTCCATCACCTATCGGGCTACCATTTTCCAGTTTATACTAGCGTTCGGTAATCGAAGCGGTGTTCACGGCCCACATGCACACACCCACAGGTCACGGGCTCTCATTCCCCCTATTACCCTAGCGAAACTACCAAGGGGACCAATATACCAGCACCATTAATGAAAAATAGACTAAGGTGTATGCCAACATAGGATATCAATCAGGCATTCAAAAAGAATGTAAACAACACATCAAGCATGATATTCATAAATATAAAAGGATAGTGTGATTTAGAATGTCACAAAATATCTACCATCATGAATACAAATTTAAATCCCAAAGCTAAAGAACTACTCCCTAAGCGTTGAACCCAATATTTCCATTGGATTCAATACCCTTGGGCAACACTAGGAAGATTAAACTAAGAGAGAAGTGTTATTCCCTTTCTCTCACTACCTACTCTTAGATAAATAGGAGAATGAAAATAAAGTAGCCAAACTTTATCCCTAGTAGAAATAGGTACCTTTATATAGTAGATAGGAAAAGAGCCTTGAAAAAAGCCTAAAAAGGTAAGGTAAACCCTAACTTTCCACCATCACGGGCCGTGCAATAGCACATAACCCATGTCGCATGGCCCGTGCAATAGGGCACGGGCCACCGAATAGCTGCGTGTGTCCTCTCAACTGAGCAGCACAACCAAGCATTTCCTCGCAAGCCACTGGCTGAGAACATCTTCTGAGCATCTGAACTACATGGTTTGTGCAATACTTTCCGGGTTAGGAAACACCATAGTGTGGCCGTGCATTTCATCATTGGACGTGGGCTGGTCTTTGGGTCTTTAACTTCAAGGGGCATGGTCCATGCCATATACGAGCTGATGGAACTGCACGGTCCGTGCAAGCCTATGCAATTACTTAAGCACCACACCATTGGCTTGCACGTGCCGTGTAATACAACACGGCCATACTAGTTTTGTTACTTTTTCAAACTTCAACTCCCATCTTCTTGGAGAATTTCTATCTTCTGTAATGATTAAGCGGTGGTCTTCTACCTAATATCATCCTTGCGAATGACCTTCTACTCTGAAGTGCTTACGAACAATCTACAATGAAGCTCAAAAATAGGATCTAGATGTTCGTAAAGACATAGCATCCATTAGGTCTAAATAAATCTATAAAACTAAGGATTTATACAAGAAAACCAACAAAGGCTATCTAAAACCCTTGTGATATAAACCCAACCAACCCTAGAAATTAATCATCCAGAACATACTAATAAATGTGCTAAATGAATTAGTTAACACATGCTCTTAGATTCATATCAATTTCCCCGCACTTAAACCTTTACTCGTCATTAAGTAAACAAAAATGAGCAAAGATCTAAGCGGAACCTGGCATGCAAATAGTTCCCCTACACCTTCAGCATTTATTCCTAGAGTACTCTAGTTCCTCCAAAGATGTAAGAATCTCACAACTCTCATTCCCCAAAGAAGCTAAGATAACTTATCCAACCAATCATACCAACAAAAGGTGAAGTTCATAACGATGAGTGTGAAGCTAACTTACTCTACCAAAAAGATTTCCAAATCATAATCAAAGAGAACCATAGGATTTTTTAATTTCTCTCATTTTAGATAAAAGCCCTTTCGGGTTTTCATCATAGCTTCCCACAAATGTTTCCTCACTTGTCACCTTTTTCCACATCAAGGCTAGGAACATAATAGTCAACTCGAACGGAAATCTGGCTCATATATGCTGAACTCCAAATATGCCCAGACTGCATCTAGTCTGACTTGTGTTTTAGTGCCCGGGCCCATATGTCATATGAAGATACATAATGCTGAAATCCTGGTGAACCATGCTCATGGAAAAGGTTGTACTGCGGATACTTCTAGGAAGGATGTTGTGAGGGAATGGAGATGCTATGTCTCTTTGTCTCAAAATATTGTGCCCCACGACTACTTAGTCTGCTCGGCTCCCGAAAATAACTCTCGTGGCAAAAAGCTGCACTTGTGTGAAACCCCAGAGCTCTGCCTCTGGGAATAGTTATGCAGATCCCGAAGATGAATCGGCCTCGGGAAAGGTGGTTGCTCGACTGGTGGAGGGGGCACAAACTGAGGAAACATCGACGGGGGCTTAATGAACTAGTGGTATGTGGAGTAAGGTTATGTTGGCTGCTGTTGGGTGGTCATCGACGTACCTCTCAACGTTACTATATTTAAGCCCTAAAGTGCTCTTAAGTATAATTAAGTAGATAATGGAAAGTTGGGGTCATCCACGGAGAAAAGGAATTTTTCTAAGCATTTATACATATAAGGGTAAATACTACACTAGATATAGAGATGCATATATATAAAAGCATGTAAAAAGGGGTGTTTTTGGTTGGTTTTTCCTAGGTTATGAATTTAAAGACAATATAACTAGCAAAGTCAAGTAACTGTGCTAATCATGCAATAAATTAAGAAAAAGGTATAAAAACTACAAACGATAAATCCTTGGGGGCAATTGATTTCCACTTCCGAACCTCTTATCTATCCTTGAATTTACGACCCATTCACTACTTTAACTACTTGTTGTGAAGATAAATCTTCCACCCTTCTTTGATAGTAGTTTACAAGAATGAATTCGACATCTCTAGCTAAACCTCACTAATGACCCCCTTTAGTCGTTCAACGCCTAAAAGTATCTCATTAGTGGCATTAAGCACGAAGAATCAACAAGCTTGGTAACACTTATAAACAATACACTGTGTTTAAGCATTGAACCAATTCATGCATTTACACAAGATTGGTCAGGAACATTCAATGTTACTAGACTTCTCCTATTTTCTACACAAAACAAACATGATAAAGAATTCGAAATTATCACATTTATCTATCATTCATCAAATCATCAACCATATTAGAAGCTCTATTTCATGCCCTTGGATTTCATATCAAAAGAAAGGAGAATTAGTTATTTTCTTCAAATCCTAACAAGTAATCATACAAGCAATTTATATACTCAAACTTCTAACACCATTTATGCTTTCAACAACTTACATTCAAGAACAATAAATGCACAATAGCAAAGAATTAAATAGATTCATATAAATTTCTACAGACATAGGCTTGGAAGCCTTAATCAATTGCTCCCAAGACTAAGTTTAGTTACTAAAATTCATACTAAACAAAAATAGCGATTCAAACATAAAATCAAGATGAAAGAATGATGAAAATGGCAGAAAGATAGGATTTATGGATTTGGAATCGGGGAGGAAGAGTTGGTGGAAAGAGATAAGATAAAAGAGTATTTATAGTACAAAAAAATCAAAAAGTAGATCTGGGCAGTGATCCATCGCTACTCGCGACACATGTGTCGTGACTCGTGACAGGTAGAGTAAGCTACCCTCACATATTATCTTCTTTTTGTCTAAGTGTAGTTATCTCATCTTCCCATTTTCAGGTCTTCATGGTATTCATTGTCTTCAAAAATTAGTCTTCATGGTCTTCAAATCTTCAAACCATTACCTTGTCTCACAAAATCCTTATTAAAAGTGATAAGAGCGTTAAAGTCACTCTTAACTCTAGTAATAGAACTTCAAGGTAAAATAGAATATCCAAAGCACAAAAACATACCAAAATGAGTACAAAAAATCCCAAAATCATCGAATCATATGGACATATCAGTGCCTCGTGTCTTAAGTATTGTGCAAGAAGCCCGACCATTCCTGTCTTTGGTGTTATTCCGGTCTTCTTCTTCCCCATGAATATGCACTCCTCCACAAACGTCTCCACCAAGTTGGGATATAAGTTTCCTTCTGAAGTCAAAGTCAAAACGATTTGTGCATCTCGGTTAGGGCATTGATAAATTTACCCGTGGCAAAGAACTCCTATTGATAGGAGTCGGTGCATGTACCTCAATCCCGGTGGACTATTGCGGCACTCTTGTCCGAGTGGTTCCTATACCCACCTACCAAGTTCCTCCAAAAACTATTCAACGGGAAAGGAAGTTATTATCTGTGTGTCTTCGAAACTTCCTTCCCGTACTTCTACCCAAATGCTTGAACGAATTCCCTATTGGTTATTGAGTACTCCTTGTCGTCCAAGTGGAATGTAATGGTCCTTGTTCCATCACTTTCTGATGTTTGCTCCATGGTTACCAAGAACTCCAAAGTACATCGAATATACATCTTGGAGTGCATCACGAGGAAAACTTCTAGTCTTATCTGACCTAGAAAATAGGTAACAGGTTCGAGTAGGCATAGTGCTACCAAAGTCTCTTTGCACGCGAACTTGGTCTCCAATATTGTCCTCCTTGGCCTTTTGAGATGCTTCCATTTTCGGGTTGCACCCCCTGGTGATGTTAGTCAATCTCATGAACTCATAAATAATGGCGGGAGTAGGAGTTACATGAGTTTTCTGCTCTTGTATCCCAACTTTAGCCAAATCGTACCCTTTATCACCTTGGGAATTTGTTCTTTTCTCCGGTTTACTCCTCTTAGGACCTGATGTGTCCATTTTATGTGAATATTTAGACTCACTTTTGTGTTATTTTGTCATCTAGTGCTTGTGTTTTACCTTGAAATTCTCTTAGGAGAGTTTAGAGTGACTTTTACGCTCTTATTGTTTTTCTAATGAATTTTGTGTGATGGGGCAATAACACCGAGACTTGAAGACCGAAGAACATTGAAGACCATTAATTTCATCTTTTGAAGACTTGAAGTATTGAAGATTTCAAGAGAAGTGAATTAGAGAGTGAGCAACTAGACAAGAAGAACGAAGGGCAGCCAACTCTGTCTGTTGCGAGTCGTGACGCATGTGTCGAGTGTTGCGACAGACCGCTGTCCAAATTTATTTTTTGACTTTTTCGTACTATAAATACCATCTTATCCTCTCTCCTTCACATACTTTTCTCTCCCAATTTATGCACTTTCAAAACTCTAGCTTATTCCATTTTTCATCTTAGTTTATGTTTGAATTGTTGTTAATGTGTAGTATGATTTGTGTTAGCTAAACTCATCACTTGGGAGCAATTGATTGAATTTCCAAACCCATGTAGTGAGATTCTATTTTTCTCTTTCATGAACATTTCTTTTTGAGCATTAATTGTGCCATTAATGTTAATGTTTACTTTTTTATGATATGGGTTGTTTGAAAATAAGTATTGTTTTTATAATTGCTTATTAGGGTGTTAGGAAAGTTTATACTTTCTTCTCACTTCTGGCATGAAAATCCATGAACATGGAACTAGAACTTCTTGTTGTGTAATATGATGTTAATCTTGCTAGATGAGTATGTTAATGTAGTTTGTTATCATATTTGTCACGTGGTAGCAATGAAAGGTTGAATCTTAAATGTTGATCTTTCTAGGTTTAGCCTAATAAAAGCTCTATTTGGTTAAATGGCTAGGCATTTTGTAGAATGCTTATAGTTGTTATGAAATCTGTGGTACTTTGTATATAATGCCATGATGAAATATATTTATGGTCGTTGAACGTCTAAAAGGATCATTAATGAGGTTTGCAAATGGCCGTTGAACGTATTTGTGAATTATGATTAAGAGGAAAAAGATATCTATCTATTAAAATGGAAGTGATAGCATTCTCCATAGGCATTAAATGTGAATTAATGAGTGAATGAATCTATGATCTATAAGAGGTTTGATCAATTGCCCCCAAGGCCTTGTTATTTGTGATTTACCATCTTTTAGTAGCTTGTTACATGTTTTGCATCTTTACTTTTATTTAAATTCGAAACTTAGGAAAAACCAACCAAAAAACCCCCTTTTTACATGCTTTCTAACTTACGAAAGTATTATAAGAAAGTAGTAAATACAATATAGTAATTAGTAAAAAGTAACGTAAAAAGTAATGTAAAAAGTAAATAAAATTATGCATGGATGCTACACATAGTTCAAACAGAGATCATTTACAGATTGTTTTCAAGTATCTATAAAGAATTAATCATCCAAGGGAATAAAGCCTCAAAGCCTATCCCAGGCTTTCACGGCTAACTCTAAGATTAATTCCTTGTTATGATATTGGAAACATATCAGAACCTAACACAAAACAAACGTAGAATCAATCCATACTTCTTTTTTACATACTTTCATTTTCCGGGATTAAAGTCATGAGTAATTAGACATGAAGATAAGCATGGTTTAAACCTACAGATTTAGCATTCCATTAGGCTAATATAAACAATTTCAAAATAAATATATATGTACCTGTGTATGAGTATTTTGATACATCAATATATGCTGTAGAAACTTATAAAACTAGACCATATTATGAAGGCTTGTTAAAAGTAACAAGAACTTGTGACCTCGGGATTAGTATTCAAATGTTGGATGGAAAGACATAGGCCGTGTAAAAGGACACGATCTGTGTACGTACTTAGCCTCACGAAGGTTTAGGTTGGCATTGGCCTTGTTGGAGCAAACGGCTTGTGCTGAGGGGCTGTGGTACGACCGTTTTGGTTGGAACGACTTGTGCTAAAGGTCCCTGGCTAGCACGGCCGTGTCGATTGGTGTGGCCGTGCCGAGTTTTGAAAAGTTAAAGTTTGACTCCCTTATTTTTCTGGCTTGATTCCATCTACTACCATGTTTTTATTTGTGGTCTTTTGTCTGCTACCATCCTTGCGAATGACCTTCAAATATATATTACCAACCTTGCAGATGACCTTCTACAAGATTACGCTGAAATGCTCAAGAGCAACCTACTAGTAAGCTCAACAAAAAAGATCTGGATGCTCGTGAGGACAAAGTTTCTATTATATCCAATTAAGTCTACAAAACTTGGGATTTAGAGTCGAAAACCAATAACAGTCATCCAAACCCTTTGTAATGTAAAATGAAGAAAAGCTAGCAATCAACCAAACAAAATACAATAACAAATGTGTATAATGTATTGGTTAACGCATTCATTTTGGTGCAGATCAGTTTTCTTATTGACCCATTGTATTCCTTCTTGATCTTCGTACTTCTCCAGCTCTATACAGTTTTTTCAAATATTGTAAAAACGATATCAAATTTTTTGTTTTGTTGGCACTGAAATTGATTGCTTTGTTTGTGCTTTCGCTCCTCTATGATGATAATGTCCCAACTGAGAAAAAATCCTTTCTTAATGAATTACACCATTTCTCGCGGAGTCCGTATAGGCGCTTGAACAACTGGTTGTCATGAAGCTAGTATTTATCTGTCATACAATCCCAGCATCTCTGGAATTCCTCTTCATTTTGCACAATTTTTAAAAAAAATAATCGAATGACATGCCAAATTCCTCACTGCTCTTCACTTTACCATAATGACTTATTACATTCTGTTTCAGATGCCATAGACACAGCCTGTGGTTTGTGTTACTAAACAC
>JAUOBV010192674.1:0-20006 GCA_032360425.1 Rubia occidens
CATCGCCGTTAAATACGATAATATTATTGTTTATATATCTATTCAAATATGTGGTCAAAGTTGGACAGTGAATAGTGCCATCTGGTGAAGTGTGCAATTTGAGCCTGGACAGAGGGAGTACATCATTCCAAATACGCTAAACAATGGAACTACTACAATAACTATTAATACACAATCCTACCTCTAAAATCTATGATATGAAGTACTGATATGAAGTATTTTATGGTCCAATTTTTCGTTCATCAGCCTTTCATCAGTCAATCCTTTGAAGTTCTTGATCATCTCGATCTTGGTTTTCCATTGATTTTATTTATAAGATTTGGAGAGAGAGAACACATCGGTCCCGGAGGTTCTGCAAAATGAATAGACCCGCGATTACCTACTCTCCCCCCAACCTTGAAGTTGTGACTTTAAAAAAAATAATGTTTGAAAATAAATAAATAAAAAATACCCAAAATGGTACCTACTTCAAAGTGAAATTCACAGTTTGATACCCATATTTTAAAAATTATTCTAAAGAGGTGCCCGCTTTTTTCCTAATGTCCCCAAAAGGTATTTTTTAGTTAAAAGTGGGTACCATTATGGTACTATTTTGGTTCAAATTGGTACCAATTTTTTGCTGAAATGTACCATTTTAAGAGATAAAAAAAAGTGGGTGCCTATAAAAAAAAATCAATATTAGGTTACCAAACTGTGAATTTTGATTTAAAATGAGTGCCATTTTTGACACTCTCTCTAATGATCTTTAATTTTATATCTTTGAATATTTTTAAAATTTGAATTTAAAAATATAAAGTTAAAAATACAATTATCTTTCAGTTTATATCTTAATCCATAAGGGTTAAAGATGGACCCATATAGATTGAGAAACGCGGATTGAGTGGTTTATAACCTGCTGGTTGAGTGATTTTTGATCCACATGTTGATCAAACTCCAATCCAACTCATTTATGACCAGTCATAAAATATGTCATATCCAAATTTTTAATCACCATATTATCCAATTTAATGGAGTTATAGATGGAATAGAAGAAGGTTAAGGAAAGAACACCTTTCTGATTTGGGTTTTGTGATATCCAGTTCCATGTATGACTTTGTCTTGTATACCTTTGCACTCACTATATATATTTATATTATTACACAGAGCCACAATATTTGTGGATTTTGTTTTCTACTATGATATTAGTTAGGTCTCTCTAAAATTCTTGGCTCTTTTTTCTCCCAATTTCTTGAAAATAAATCTGGCAGTCAACTTTCCTTCTTCAGCTTTTTAGCCGATATGCTTTCCTCCGATGAATCTCTTTCTCATCTGGCTTCTCCAATTTTTTTGCATCACCACCTGCTCCACTCGGCCGTTGCTCCTTTTTCTCTCATGGGCAATAGTTGACTGCCAATCATATTCCCGTGCTGTGTGACCGGTCTGATTCGTCTGGAGATCTCCACTTTTCCTACCACTTTTATCTTGCTGGCTTCCTCTGTTCTCTTCTTCTGTCCAAGTTCATTATTCCCCTGTTTGTTCACCCGTGTCTCTTTCCGGAACATCTCGTTAATGTTGCCGATATCGATATTCAGACCTCTACTTGACTGGCGTCACTTTTAGCTTAAGAAGACAAGGAGCGTGTAAGATTCACGGGCCCATCCTGCCCCATTTTCCAACAGTGCCTGTAGTCACCTGCGTGTAACATGGAAGCGCGCTCTCCTCTCCGATGCGCAGGCCTTCAAGCATAACATCTTCACCCTGTAGTTGCTTCTGCGTACATTGCGCATTCTCCTCAGCATGCTTGCTGGATAGCGGATTCTGACGTGACTAACCACTTCTGTTCTTCTGAGTTCGCTCTTGAACTTGTGACTCCCTATTATGGTAATAATTGTGTTATTGTTGGTAGTGGTTCAGTCCCTAACATTACCCATGTTGGTCGTTCTCATTCCATGATTTCTTATCTTTGTCTGATGTTTTGTTTGTTCCATTACAAAAAGTTTGTTGTCTAATAGCAAGTTGACTCGGGATATGAATGTTGTTATTTGCTTTAATGATTCCACTTTCACTATTTTGAACAAGTTTACTATTGATGTTATTGAAAAGGCCATCGTGATGGGGGCTTATATCACTACAAGAAATAGGACCTTTTACCTTGGTTTTTAGTCCAAAAAAACTGAGGTAAATAGTGTCGTAGTAAAAAGTACATTTCTTTTACATCAATTTATAACCGAGGTAAAAAATATTTTTCACCTCGGTTTAGAACTGACGTCGATAGATTTTGTGACCGAAGTCGGTCCAAGCAAGAAGGTTGAAAGTAAGCGACCATAGCTGCGAATTTGTATGTTGATGTCAACATGCATAATAACCGACGTTGCAGGTAAATAAGAGCTACAATAGGAGAGGATAACTACGACTTCACGTAAGACGATGTTGCAAGTTATTAAGAGCGATGCCGCGGGTTATTAAGAGCGATGCCGCGGGTTATTAAGAGCGACGTCGCAAGGTCCATGGCATCTCATCCTCTTGGGCACCCACGTTGGGTGGCTGCTGATGTAGAAGTATAAGGAATACAACGTTGTTTTGAGAGGGTGACGTCGTAAATAAAATTGACACCGGTTTGTGCGACGTCGGTAAGGTATCGTCTCTCCACCTCCATGTGCGACGTCGAGGATAAATAAGGGAGACATCGGTTCTTGTACAATATTATAATATTTAATATTTGATGACACAAACAATCATTCGTCGATAGCCGTTACATGTTGTTGAATAATCTAAAACCTATGAAATTGGTAAACATCATACGACAATCCAATGTTGATCAAATAATGTGGGAATCAATGATATTTTTAAATACCCACATAACTTGAACATATATTACGAATACATGTTAGATTATATTAAAATACTTAAGGGTGATGTGAAACTAAAAGATTAATTGCATTGAACCTTCCTTGCCTACATTGTACGACATTAACATTGTCAAGGGGACTAGGGGAAATGACCAAGTCTGTGATGAAAGTCCATCGATAACTCTCTTTATCCTATTACAACAAATATACATGAAATTTTTTTATGTTAGAATTGGGCAGTCTCATATGATATACACATAACATAGTCAAGTGGAGACGACATTAATCTCAACATGGAAAAAGTACCTGATCTTCTTTATAGCAACATTGTGTGTTGGATAGACCAAAGTCTTAGAGTCCAAGTGATCACCAACGTCGGACATTTCCTAGCCAGTGCAACGCCGGTCAACATTTGGTACCAAATCGTATGGGATGATGAACTGCGATCGACGTCGAACATTCAACCTATATTCATACAAAGATTCGACTATTGTTCACAATCAGCCCTAATCCAAACCTTTTTTCTCACTCCTTACAAACATGGTATTATCTTGAAAACACGCATAATATACACTATATAACATGTAACATAATTATCATACTTCATGAAAATATTCAATCATTAATCAATGAGGAAAAATATATATAGAAGGCATGTTAATAAAATTGCTAAATGAACATGGAATGGATGGAAAACAACCTCAATTAATTTGAACCCGGAGATGCTCATCCTAGGATACTTGTTGTTTAAGAGAAAAAAAAAGATTGGGCTCTTTAGTGGTTGTAATTGTGTGAATGGAAAGGATAGTGTGAAGGTGGGTTAGGAGGAAGTGTGTTAGAAATGTGAAATGGGTGTTGGTGCTGAATATTATTGACATGAAATAGGGATTGGGGGGGATTTGGTTCAAAATTTCAGCTCAAAATTTTGGTTTGTGTTGGAAATTTTAGGTTGACCGCGTCGGTAGGGTGTTGTTTAGTGATTCGTTTTTATGTGATGCATTTGCGACGTCATTCATATGGTCCAAAGCCTAATTTTTGAAAAGTGTCGTATTCCAACGACCCGTTTGTGCCCAAATAGGATCAATATTATCCTAAAAATGTGAATAACAAAATGTTATCTCCAATTTTGCATTTCGACTTCTCCCACTTTGTTGGAGGGATCTAAGTGCAAAAAGTAAAAGATCACCAGCTGTCTCAAACTCAATTACGACCATCCCGAAAAGAACTTTGTCACCCACAGAACTTATACTAACCGACGGTAAGAAAGAAACTGCTCTTATTCTCACATAGAATTCCACAAGTTCTTCCCGAATGACCCTTGTATACATATAAGTAACCATCTACAATTTACTCTAGACCACGTACTAGCGCTTTTTAAAATTTAATGGACAAAATTTTATTACCTTTTTATTTCATAAAAAACCAAGAATATGAAATTTCATGTGATTCTATGTGGTGAAAATTATCGGTCTCATAACGCTTATTATAAGGGTATTAATGGAATACTAACAAGAATGTCAGATGACTATCCCTGTTTGCGCCTCTCTTAGAGAGTACGCATAATCTCCCTATCATATGTTTTCCCTAATGTTCGGATGCATAGTTTTGAAGCGTAGTGAACATGCAAGGAAGTTTGGGTCATAGTGTAATTTTCACAAAGTTTCGTCATACACTGTCTGAGAAGATTTTGGTCTCGTTCCATTGAACAGTGCGTGACCAAATCGAAACATCATTCTTGTGACTTGGCGATTAGGTAAGGGTATCTCCAATTTTGCATTTCGACTTCTCCCACTTTGTTGGGGGGAGGTAAGTGCAAAATTTTAAAAGCACAACGACAGTCCCAAAATTGATTCCAATCGTGCAGGATAGGTCCTTTGTCATCCCCAGTCAAACTTATAATCCCCGAAAGTGATAAAGAAACTGATATGATCCCATGGAGACTTCCACAAGATTTTTCGACTAACCCTTGCATAGTTATAAGTAATCATATACAATTTACTCTAGACCACGTACTAACACTTTTAAAAAATGATGGACAAAATTTTATTATTTTTAATTAATAAAAAATCAAGAATGTGTAATTTCGTGTGATTCTATGTGATGAATTTATCATTCTAATTAATATCGCTCATCGTAAGGGTATTAATGAAGTACTAATAAAAATGAAGGAAGAATACCCCGGTTCCTTGATGCCTAAATCGGAATAGCTTGATTGTGACAATATGATTTAGATTATTGGGTGGGTATCCCCACCCCCACCATCTAGGAGGGATCTAAGTGTAAAAACTGCAAAGTTCACCGGTTATGTTAAAATCGATTCCGATCAAATTGGACGTTAATGAAGTTCATGGACATTTATAAATTTCAATTAGTAGTATCTAATTTACTATTAACCATTATTAATGCCAATTGTGTTCGCTTTGGTCAAATGCGGGCCCAGTTGCTATGCTAGTGGGCTGAAATGGTGAGACCCACTCTAAGTCTAGCTGACGTCAGTAATATATCGGTTTAGTGTCGCTAACAGGCGATTGACATGCAACGTCGCACATTTAGTTTGTCAGACACAGGCTCATTTCTTTGCTTGTGGGCTGACATGATGAGGCCCACATTTAGATTAGCCGACGTTACTCAAACGTTGGTCCAATATCGCTAAGATCGATTTCTATGCAACGTCGCACAAGCCAAGGTAGAATTTATAACAATCAGTAACGACTATATATATAGAGATGCATCACTTCAAACATTCAACTTTCCCTCGAATTGCAACAACCCCCCTGCTTATCTTCTCAAAGGTATGGTTTCTACATGTGGCTATATTGCTTTTGTTTTTGAATTTATCATTGAAATTGTTATGTATGTGGTGTGTGAATGTGTTATTTGTTTTATGTTTTAAAGTTTCTCTAGATTAGGCTATTAGGTTTTGGGGTGTTAATATATGGGTTTTACGACTTCCCCCATAAATGTGGCCCAGCCTTTTAGTTTAGGATCTTTCTTTTTGCCCATTTTCTGTTGTTGTTAGTGTATCTGTTGTGCTTGAATGCGATCCTTCTGTAGTTTGACCGATCATTGTGCAATGTCGCAAATTCATATTTTCTGTAGTTTACATTATATGTGACGTTGCACCCTTCTTGGTTAACCAATCGGTTATACCGAAGGTTGAGCAACGTCGCTTTGACATGTCAACCATGCCATTATTTTGGATCGACATGTCAGTGAAGTCGCTCCTACATCCCGGCCAGGTCATTTTTTGGATCGACATGTATGTGCAACACCTAGCCGACTAAAAAGATTAATTGATTTGATTTCTATCAAATCATTTTGTATCTATCATAATATTTAGCATCCGTAACAATATGAATTTTAGGAATTCTGGCTAACAATGCTGGTTCGAGCAGTTCCCCGATTGAGGTGAGCATTTTTTAAAAGATTTATATTGCCTTTTATTTTATTACTTATAGTTTAATTTAATTTATAATAATTTCATAGACCAATAACACAGATCTGTAGCAATTCGGATGATAACCGTCTGTGGACTACGTTTGGTAATATCATTTCGCATTTTTCTGCACTTTGACCCCGACAAACTTTGGGTTAATTCCAATTCTGGTAGGTCCTCCCTTTTACACATGTATTTTATTTACAATTAAAATTTTCTATAGATTACTTATGTATGTACTATCTGTGGTTTTTTGTTTAAAAATCAGTACGTCCCTAGCCAGATTGTGGAGCTCCTGCCACCGTACAAGTTGCTTGTTGTGCTCAGGTGCAACAGGAGGGAGTATCACATATTGCACTACTTGGGCAATAAGAAGTACAAGACCCTGCCGCAGAAGGGTTTCAGCACGTTCCTTGATGCTAAGGTACTCAGGGTTGGGGACAAGCTCTATTTTGAGCCAGTGAATGGTGATGGGCCTATAGTTTGTAATGTTATTGTTCTTTCCCCCCAGATATTAGATGTTTAGCTTAGGCTACATATGATCATGTGTTTAACACAAATTAATTTATACTTGGAAAATATTTATTTATATGTATTTAATGTTATATTAATGTTATTGAATTATTAACATTTAACCTGACATATGAACAAAGTTTTAATGTTACGATCATTTAGAAAAATATATTTAAAAAACATGTGTGTATGAATAATTTGTTTCAATTTTTCTGCAGCTAGCATATATTTGTTGCGACTAATTTTTTTAATAAATTCAAACTGTTAACCGACTGGTTGGTGGGTTGAAATTTTTAGGCCCATATAAACCTGTGATGTCAGTCATGGGTTGACAACTTGTTGCCTTAACCGACGTTGTTGCGTCGTCGCACAATGCGAGGTGGATTTCACAAGGATCCAAAATGACGTCATTATGACACAGGTATTGGTGTGTCCATTTTATACGGTTATTTTGGGGACTTTTTATATTCACTTTTGTATACTTTTGTACTCTAGATGTGGCATTTTGCCTTGAAATTCTCTAGTATGAGTTAAGAATGACTTTACGCTTTTACTACTCTTCTAGGGGATTTTGTGTGACAAGGCAACTATATGAAGACTTTGGAGACTATCTTTGAAGATTTGAAGACCATGGAGACTTCATTTTGAAGACTACGAAGACTTGGAAGACTTGGAGAAGAAAAGAGGAGACAATTACAATTAGACCAAGAAAGAAGACAACATTCGAGGGCAGAATACTGATCGTCGTGAGTCGCGACGAATGTGTTGCGATCGCGAAGGCACTATGCTCGTCGCGAGTTGCGGCGAATGTGTCTCCAGTCGCGACGGCTGACTACCCATATCTTCTTTTTGTACTATAAATACTCCTCTTCTTCACCTTTTCCAGAACGTCTTCCAGCCCCGATTTTACAGTAGAAAACCCTAGTTTTCTTCTTCTTCTTTTCTTAGTTTGTAGATTAATTATATGTTTTTGTTATTTAGCTTAGTAATCTCCTTGGGAGCAATGGATTGAAGCTTCATTATCAAGGTTTAGAGAATCCTTTCTATCTATTTAATGCTTTCTATATTGTTTATTTATTGTGCTTTGAATTTGATTGTTGAATGTTTAATTGTGTTAGAAGTTTGAGTATATGACTTGCTTGTATGATTATGTGTTTGGGTTTGGAGAAAGTAGCTAATTCTCCTTTCTTTTGATATGAAATCCAAGAGCATAAATTAGAGCTTCTTATATTGTTGTTGATTTGATAATTTCTAGATGAATGGGATAATGTCGAATTCTTTATCATGTTTGTTTGTGTAGCAAATAGGAGAGGTTTATGAACGTTGAATGTTATTGACTAATCTTGTGTAAATACATGATTTTGTTCAATACTACCAAGGTTGTTACCAAGCTTGTTGATTCTTCATAGTTAATGCCATTAATGGGATACCTTTAGGCTCTGATCGTCTAAAGGTTTCATTAGTGAGGTTTAGCGAGAGATGTCGAACTTCACTCTTGTAAACTACTATCAAAGAAAGATAGAAGATTTATCTTCACAACAAGTAGTTAAAATAGTGAATAGGTCATGGATTCAAGGATAGATAAGAGGTACGAAAGCGGATATCCATTGCCCCCAAGGCTTTGTCATTTGTACTATTTGACATTTTTATTAGTTTGTTGCATGATTAGTATAGTTACTTAACTTTTCTAGTTTTATTTTCTTTACTTTCGTAACCTAGGAAACCAGCCCAAAACCCCTCCTCTTTACATGCTTTTATATATGCATATATATACATCTATGCTTATATCCACCCTTATATGTGTAAATGCTTAGGAAAATCCCTCTTTTCTATTGACAGCTCCGACTTGCCACTATCTATTTAATTGTATTCAGTAAGCATTTAGCGCTTACAAATTATATATTTGGGAGGTACGACGATGACCTCCCAAGGGCCCATAAGTTTAAAAATGTGTCAAAGGGGCAAGCAAGTTACCATACCCCCACAAAAGCTCTTAGAGAATAGAATGCTATCAGAAGAGGCAATGGAGTTCAATGAGGAGGATACAGTCCCAAATGCATCACTGTCTAACGAACCTTTGGTCACAATGGAGAAACTAGCGAATGCCAGAGTACACCTTGTTTTCATAGATGGTGAAAGTTTGACGGAAATATTATTTTTAACTGCTTCGACAAGCTTGGTTCAAGATGGCGGACCTCAAGAAGTTTACGTCAACTATAGTCGATTTCATAGGAAAGACAGAATTGCCTCTCAACATTACATGAATCCCCATCATTATCGGTCAACAAGAGAAAGAGTGAACGGTTATTTGTGAATTTGTTGTGATGGATGCACCAAACCTGTTCAATGCAATCATGACCAAACCCTTTATGAATTCTGCCAAAGCATCTAGTCACCTTACCTTCTTTTCATCAAATTCCTCACACAATAGGAATAGAAACTGTCAGTACAGACCAACGGGTAGCAGAGCAGTGTATAGTCATAGAGATGAAGCTTGCTACACTACAAAATCACAAACAACGGTGCACTCAATTAGCTAAAGGGAACCAATTATAATTTATACTAGTGGGGGGAGGGTGATTAAGGAAAAGACACGGAGTTAGTCCAATTAGACGAGCATGGTGATTCCAAAGAAGTCAAGATACGGAAGAAGCAACAAGAACAAGTCAAGGCAAAGGTGATATCGACACTCAAAAATTACAAGACTTCATTTTTCTTTGTCGCTACAAGATATGGGAGACTTTGCCCTCTCTATCGCCACATGCCGACTCAATATATCTTTATAAACTAAGATGATCCAATGGTGACAGTATAAAGGGCTAATTATTTTCTTATTTTGCCCAGAAATTTGTGCAACCTCGAACAACGATCCCTCCATTTCTTCCTTGGACTTCTTGAATTTTGAATCCACCTTTCTTGGTCCCAATTCCATCTACCACGTGTTGGAGTCCTTCAACTTAAATATACTACCATCCTTTTGAATAGCCTTAAAATATCTACTACCACCCTTGCGTATGACATTCTACAAAAGAAAATAAAAAGGTACTCCAGAGCAACCTACAAATGAGATCAAAGAGGAAGATCTAGGTGCCCGTGAGTACAAAGTGTCCTTTAGATTCAATTAAGTCTATGAAACAAGAGATTTAGACAAGAAATTCAATAATCTCCGTCTAAACCCATTTTCGTGCAAACCTAACTAAAACTAGCAGTCAACCAAACAAAAGAAGATAATAAATGTGTTAAATGCATCGGCTAATACATGCATAATGGTGCACATCATTCCCCCCACACTTAAACATTTACTCGTCTTCGAGTAAAAAAAAAAGAGAAAAGATCTAAGCGAAATATAGCATGCAAAGAGAAGTTAGCCAATGCATTCAACTTATTCTCAAGGTACCCTAGTTCCCCCCAAAGAAGTAAGAATCTCACAACTCTCACACTACCCAAAGTTGCTAAAGTAACCTAACCATCCCAAAATATTGACAAGAAAAAGGTTGGTACAAAAGATAAGTGTTGAACTAGCTTACTCCCCCGAATAGTCCTACAAAAGCAATCCAAGAGTTGTTTCTGAAAAAACTACCAATGATAATCCACAAGATCCTCGAAATGCACTCCAAGACATATAATAGATGGACTTTGGAGTTCTCGACAACCATGGAGGAAACATCAGACAGTTATGGAAGGAGGACCATCACATTCCACTTGGAAGACAAGAGTACTCAATGACCCATAGGGAAGTTTCTCGAGCGTTTAGGTGTAGGTACGAGAAGGAAGTCCCAATAATAAACTAATAAGGACTCCCTTTCTCTTTAAGTAGCTTTTGGAAGAATTTTATGGGCATGGATATAAACTACTAGGGCAAGAGTACCGCAATAGTCCACCCAGCTTTGCGGTATATGCACCGTCTCCTTTCCGTGTGATTGTTGGGCTTTCGGTGCAATACTTAGGATATGCGGCACCTCCTCAATTTTCTTTGGAAAATTTGGGTCATTCGTGGATGAAGTGTACAATGGACAAGTTGGAAAGAGATTTTACGATTGCCACTAACACCACAGAGGATCACTTTTTGGCTGTATGGTGGTTCCAAAATTTGTAACTTTATGGTACTTCGTCAACCCAAGCGCATGACAACTAATCAATATATTGCATTGGATGTTCTCTTCATCGCTCCCAATTTGAGGTTCGAGAAGGCTTTCTACAACACCATATATGCCCCGAATGTGGACATCAAAGAAGTAGATGATGATAATCCACCTAGAGTTCAACCTACCCGAACCAACCTACGCATGGATTTCTTCGACCAATTTCGCACATATGGGGAAAAACTCTTGAGTTCAACTCAAATGATGCAAGAAGTTGGTCACGCGGTTGGTGGGATGAGTTTACAAATGGACGATTTTGGGCTAGGCTTGACTCCATTGATGGAACCATGAGAGCTTGGAGAGCTAGACTAAATGTCATGGAGCGATAACTGAAGGATAAATTTTCCATTATTGATGGGAAAATCGACGTGCAAGAGGATGGTATAGAGAAATTGATTGGGAGGATGCACATCTCAAAGCCTGAAGTCTTCATGACCTTGTTCCCTATTAGAGGCAACAGTTGAGGGAAGAAGAGAAAAGAAGAAGACGTGAGGTGAGGTGCACTAGAGCGGGCCCTTCGGTATCCCAAGAGTAAGTGCTTCTCTTATGCTTCTAGGCAAACTGAGAGAAATCAAAAAATTATCCCATGCTTCTCTTTGCTTGTCCTTTGGTAGTTATTATGGTTGAGTAACTTAGCTTCACACATTCATACTTTGAGAGAGTGCAGATTTAACCCTGAGATAATTTTTAGTGCAAATATAACCCTGACTAACTGATGAAAGTGTAATTATATCCATATGGTGCGAATCCGGCGTTGACCCCTCCCCCAATGATAAAATTCCCCTTGGACCAAAAGCTGAATTTGGGTGGACAATTTTACCCTTACCCGTAGACTGACCGGGTAGGGTTATATTAGTACATTATGAAAACTGATAGGACACATATCTAAAACTTATAGGGTTACATTAGCACATTCTTTAAAAAATGTAAGGTTATATCAGCACATATTATAAAAGAAAAACCCATCAACATTAAAAACCCTACGTCGAAAAACATAACAAAATAACAACTACGCACAAAACATCAAAGGTCATCCAATCATGAATCTGAACTAAACTCAACAAAATAAAAAAATATCATCAAAATCCTTATATTTTATACCATATATACCACATATTTCTATTCATGCGACGAGAGGAAAAACAAAATCAAAGAATAAAACTCAACACCGAATTAATCTAGTGAATTAAGGGGAATTTCGGATGAAGATACCATTTTTCAAAGGTTCCACACCTCTACTTCATTGTCTGAGGCGTCAACCTCTTCAAATCTCTTTCTTTGCCACTAGAATCACACTTTGGAACGTCAGCAATCGGTAAAAGAGTTTGAAATGGCGGTTGAGTGTGGTTGGCATTGATTTTGGACTAATATGAAATTTTATTTTTATAGTATGTGCTGATATAACCCTACATTTTTACGATTCTGCTGATATAACCCTATAAATTTTAGAATTGTGCTTATTTACCCCTATCACTTTTCATAATGCGTTGAGCTAACCCTACCTATTATGGCGGTGGTAGAGCAGTAGTCCGGTGGCAGTCCGGCGATAATATTTTGGTATTAATGATTCTAAGGGAAATAACGTCATTTCTTATCTTTTTATCTTTAAATTTTTCAGAAGGACAAAAATGTCTTTTCATGAAATTCTAGTTAAAGTTTCTAGGAAAGGTTATATTTACACTTTCAATTATCATAAGGTTATGTATGCACTTTTCTCTAAAAAAGAACATGCATGCCCAAATGATTGTGTTTTTCATAGGGGTCATTTGGAGAAAGAGGTATCCTGCCCCGTATTTCACGTTCCTTGTTATAAGGAACGGAGGATTGAGGCTCTTGATGATGAGGTTGAGGTGAAAGTAAGGAAATGTGTCCTGGCTAAATGCGTGTGGTACCTTCATATTGTCCCGAGGCTGAAGAGGTTGTTTAAGAATGCTGAGGATGCGAAGAACATGACATGGTACAGGGACAAGGGGTGTCTTGAAAATGACATGATCAATCAACCAGTAGATACATATCAATGGAATAATTTTAACACAATGTATCCAGGGTTTGCAGCCGAATCCAAGAATTTGATGATGTCTTTGTCTACTTATGGTATAAATCCCTTTGGTAACATGTCTTTGAAACATAGTTCATAGCCAGTTATGCTTTCCATTTACAATCTACCTCCTTACCTTTGCATGGAGCAAAAATACATTTTGATGCCTTTAATGATTTTTGGTCTGAGACAACCTGGAAACGGCGTCGATACATATATGGCCCATCTCTTTAGAGATTTGAAATTTTTGTTGTCCGACAGTGTTGATGTGTTCAAGGGATTTCGTGGGACCAATTTCAATTTCAAGGTTATTATTTTTTGGACGATAAATGATTTTCCAACTTATGGTAATCTTTTAGTGATGTGGTTAAGGGTAAAAAGGCATGTCATGAGTGCGAGGAAGGTATTGATTTCCAGTAGCTAAGGAATGGTAGTAAGACCGTGTATCTTGACTATCAGAAATTTCTCCTTACTAAGCATAAGTTACGAGATGATACAATTCATTTCGTTGGCTGGAGGGAGAGGAGGAAGGCTTCCATTCAAAGCAAGGTGAGGAAATTAAATGTTGTCTCTTGAAAAAAATATATCGAAGGACGTGATTCCCCTAATGATGGATTGCGGAAGAAAAGATTGATTTTATTTTATTTTTCATACTGGGAGAATTTGGAGGTTAATCACTATCTTGATGTGATGCACATAGAGAAAAATTTGTGAGAGAGTTTAGTTGGAACTCTCCTTAACATTCATGGCAAGACCAGATATAGCTTGAACGCACAGAAGGACTTGATTGAACTAGGTATAAGTTTTGATTTAGCTCTAGAGATGAAAGGACGCGGACGTACTTGTCACCAGCCCGTTATAGCCTTTCAATGACTGAGAGAAAGTCAGATTGTGAGTGTATTAAGGGGGTCAAGGTACCGCCTGGCTACTATTCCAATGTAAGTCGGTTTGTGAATGATGAATTGCATCTGAATGCTTTGAAATCACATGATTGTTATGTCTTAATGCAATATATCTTTCTCGTCGCTATCTTTGGTGTCATGGAGAAGGAAGTGATATTTTTCATCATACGCATGTATTTTTTCTTCAAATCCATTTGTCGTAAAAATATTAGCAGGAAACAACTTGATGGTTTGGAACGTGAGAGGATTGTTGTGTTTGTTTGAGAAGTATTCCCCCTTGCATTCTTAGACATTATGGTACATCTCGTCGTTCAAGTGGTCAAGGAAATTAGAATATGCGGTCCATTGGGAATGCATTGGAAGTACCCGTTAGAGCATCACATGAGGGTGTTTAAGGCCAACCCGATGCTTGCATTGTGCAGAGGTATGTCACGGAGGACATCATTGAGTATTGCACTACGAATTTGATTGGGAAGATAGCACTTGGAGTTCCGCAACATGTACAAAGTAGCAGGAAGAATGGAATCCCACCGTCCAAGGGTACACTTTACACTCCCTATAATGATGAGTTGATGAAACAACATATTTATGTTTTGTGAAACAATAGTGAGACTGCAATATATGTTGAAAAGCATGTTTCATTGTTAGAGGAACTCCATCCAGAATGGCGTCGAATCAGATACAACTAGAGCATTCTTCAACATTTGTCAACTAGTTTTGCAATCGTTGCAATGTGGATAGAATGCCTGCAAAGCTTCGTGTGTTTCCAAGGACACCCAACTGCACGTTGAAAAGATACTAAGCCTTCGAACTGAATGGATTTAGTTTCTCTACTGTTGGCAAATATAGCAGGAGCACTAAGCAGAACACCGGGGTTTACGTTGAATCTGAAGCCGTTTGGCAGTCGCGCAGGAAAGACAAAAATTTAGTCATTTTTGTTATATCCTTTTATGGTGGATTATGTGGACCTTAAAGTTTTGCCTTTAAGTGTTGATAGGTCAAAAATAGTTCAGGTATCTTCCATGGGTTTTACACCGGTGGACCTGAATCGATTCAGTTACATGAACGACAAGTTCATCCTAGCCACCCAAGCTTGGTAAGTATTTTATATTCACGACCCAAACAATGAGAAGTGGCATGTTGTCCTACATGGGAAGAAATTTTATTTTGATGAGGAAATCGATCGCCCAGCTGAATTTGACCCTAGGATTCCAGAGTTTGGAGGACGTGGGTGGACCACATGTATGTAGATGATCACATGGAGACGGGTTGTGGGTGGACGCGAATGGTCATATTGTGAGTGGTAATGTAACACTTAAACGTAAGAGATAGAATTTAGAGTTTCATGTTTCCTGCTATTTTTGTAGGCTCTAGTAACCTTAAAGAGTCAAGTGAAATCTAAGTGGTCCCTCATATTCCAGAACTGGAAATCAAATATTTCCTAAAAATACATCAAGCAGGTGTAAGACGACAGAAAAAAAACACGATAAAACCATGGGAGAAGTACAAATGGATAGAGGAAGAAGAGTGACATAGATTCTACAAAATGAAGACGACATCTGAATTTAAGGTAACATATTTATAAACATTTGAGTCTTCAAAGTTCAATTTCATTTATAGGTATTTATATTAGTTAAGAAATACTAAATCATTTTTTTTGACATGGACAGAAAATCATTGCGACAGCTAGCGACTAACTAAAGAGAAAGGTTTACACACGTCAGATTGGAATGAGAGGTAACCAGATCACTCGGGAAACAATAATTGAGAAAAGGAAGGAAGAAACGAGTGAAAAACTTGCTACCCAGGGCTTGACGGAGGAGGAAATTGATTAGGAGATTGGGAACATGGACTTCAATTTGAACACATCATTGGTCTACCTCAAGTCCACCAAGCGGAAAATAAGACCACCTACAGTGACTCGGAGGATAGAGAAATCTTTGAATATATTGTAAGTATTTTTAAATAATTGATCATTTTAAAGTTTATATTCTAAATAACAATGTTCACATGTTAATTTAATTTTTGATTTTATTTTTTATGAATGATCACAGATACGGATGAATGAGGAGACTGCTAGGGGGATATTGGTCCTGAGACCCGGGGAGGACATCCTGATAAAGGCAACTAGCAAGTTGGATTACCCAGGGAGGTATAGGGGTACTCAGGCCAACCTCCCAAAAGATGTTTCCGTACCCCATATATCTCGAAGCTGGAGCAAATGCGGTAGCAACTCGTCCCCCAAACCAGCAATAAAAAAGAAGCAACCTGCAGACCAACCGGTGGTGGCATACCTTGACCAAATAGTCAAGGAGATTACAACAGCTGGAGGGGTCCAAATTCTTGTTAGGCTCGATGATCCCAAGACATTCATTGAAAAGGGTGTTAGGCCAAGTTAGCGCGACACCGACCAAATTTGAGGGTGGTCCAAGTGATGAGGAGGACGATGAGGAGGTTAAAAATTGGATTGAAATTTTATTTTATTTGTGTCATCCCTAGTATTTTTAAAAATGGATTGTTATATATTTTCTAACAAATATAGTGTTGTACTACAATGCATGACAGAATGGGAAGATATTTTCTTTGTTCGTGAAGCAACTAGATGGGTCCAGGGCCATGGTGGCAAAAGGATTTCTCCAGAAAAATTGCCACAACCATACATCAGCAAGTGGAGTTGCTCATGTCCGAGATTCTAGCCCTTGACTTTGATCGACCAGGATTTGGATACCCCAACTGAGTAGGAGAAGGAGAAAGAGGTGGCTCTCAATGATGACTCCGATTAGGAATGAGATTTCCTAGAGGTCCCCGACGACGAGGTATTTCAAAAAAAAATCTGCACATATTTTTAATGTGGTAGATATTCGAAGTGTTGAAATGCTAATAGCGAAATTACATTGTTTCCTTGTTACGTGTAACAACCTGTCAATACTTCGTCGACGCAGCCATCCGGTTCAATAACCAGTTACAGGCCGGGAAAAGAATATTCTGAGATGCCGCTCAAGTCGCTGAAATTGGTAATTCTATTAAACTACATTACTATTCTATTTGGACAAGTTTCATATACTTAATATATTTTTTAATGCCCCAAATGCAGATTTCAAACTGCCGTAACTTAACTCGGTATCCAATGATGAGGGAGCTCACCAACCATTACAATGAGGTGGCAACTAAAATGAATGCTACCGGGAGGTTTATGCATTTCACCAATTTTCCTGTATCCACATTTGCTAGACCACACAAATGTGGCCTTGACATCGTGCAAATGTTAGAGTTTAGAGGCAGACTCGGCAATTGTCATAACATGACATGGATCTCGAACTCCCATCTAGATTTGTGGATGGGGTAAGTTCCAAATTGATCAATTTTCTGTTACATAAAATAGCGATGACATAAATTGACTTGTATGCTAATAGGCACCTGTGGATTAAAGTGGAGGGCACGAACAAGGGGAGAATCCAATTCTGTGTCGCAAACACAGGAAGAAATGACACCAGCCATGAGTAGGATGACATCAAAAGTCGGTTTAGCCTCATCTGGAAAACCGTGGTTACATCGCACGCTAACATTTTTGTGGTGCCCTACCTCAGGAGGTCAAACACATTACATTACTGTTAACATACTATAGTAAAATTCACCTGAGATATTAATTTGTTAAATGCTAGCGCAGGTCACATTGGTTCCTCATCCTCATTTGTCCCAGTTAAAATGATTTCTTCACATTGGACACACTCACTGGCGGTATAAAGTCTGACAATTACGTCGGTACCCAAGTTCTTTCCAGGTATTAATATTCATTAAATTAGACTTCATTCTTTCCATGAAATTTTCTAAGTTCATTTCGTAAATAAATTTTTCCCATGCTTGCATGTCAATATGGGCAGGTGAAGAGGAAGAATGAACCCCCAGCTGATTATAGCTGGAAGATAACAAACATCAACTTAAGTATTCACCATAAAAATTTACACATACTTTATAGTTATCCTTCTCACCTTACACTGATTCTGCGTTATATATTTTCGTATTGTATCTTAGCACCGAGAACAAAGAGGTAGCTGGGAATGCGACTACTATGTCATGCTATTCCTGGAAGAGCTGGCCATGAGACAACTTCAATTAATCCACTTGAGGTAAGTATAAAAAAACTGAACAAATAACAACAGTTTTGCCTACTAACTAACATTTAATCGAATCGAATCGCATGTTTTTCCATAAGACCAAGGGCAATACCATGCCTATGAAGTCCAGGGGGTGGCGAACAGATGGTGCGAGGAGTGACTTACTAATTATGCAAATAAAAAAAGAGACTAAAAATGACCCAGGAAACTTTAATTTAATGTTATGTTTGTATGAGTGATGAGAGGATGTGTATTAACAATGATATTCCATGCTATCTTTTATTTTGTCATTTATGGATTCATTTTTTCTTCAATGGAAAATTTACAATTTCTTATACAGTTCTGTGGGATTAAATATAATCCATTTCCCCGTGGTTGATCCAGGATGGTGTCCAAATTCAAAAATGAACCGGCCAATTTTTTTTAAAAACCTAGCACCGGTCAATTATTTAAATTAGTACTGGTGCTATAAATTGTAACATGCTTTTATATTGATCTGATACCAGTGCTACTATTAAATTTATACCGGTGCTAAAAAACATACTATTGACTAGAAAACATAAACACCGGAACAAAAAACTACCGGTGCCAAAATAAATTAGCCGGTGCCGAAAATATAAGCATCGACATTGAATTGGGGTACCGGTGCCCATTATCTGCGTATGATGATGCATCTTTGAACACCCGTATGGATATGATTTAGCACCGGAACAATTCATACTGTTGTTCAATATCTTGATCTGGTCATTCCCTTTCTGAACACCGGTATCCAATTTTTTTTTCACCGGTCATCTTTCAACCGTTGCTAAATTTATAGCACTGGTATGATTTACCAGTGCTGGGAACTCTCCAAATTTGCACCGGGTAACTTAGGCATCGGTAAGACATGCGACAAAATACTGGTGCTACTATGACATTCAACCGGTGCCTATGAGGGGTGAGGTTTCCAATAGTTATTCAAGCTTATCATAGCATTTCATATGTATATGTGATTTCTCTTGAATATATGTGATTGTTTTTTTAAATAAGGATTTACAAAGTGCACTTTCGTCTTACAGTCATAGCTTCATCATGAGGACTATTACTCATCTCATGTTAGGATAAAAAAAATCATATTCAACATGAAGAAAGATGAGAACATAACTTATTCTTTCATTCATTAGTGTGGGAAAAGGGATTAAAGGCCTTTGAAAGAAGCTGTAGAAGGCGGTTCGTAGAACGAAGGTACATTCTCTGGACGTGTCTTTGATTTTCTGTAATTACGTACCGCCATTAAAAGAAGCGATATAAGGCAGTTATTTTCCTCATTCTTCCAGCTGGTAGAACCCCTTTAAAAGGATTCCAAACTCAGAACCCGGTAGATTGCGTTGGACTGGTTGACATTTATGAAACTACACTAGTTCCGATACCTGAATTAACGTTGAAGACACTGAAAGCGTTTATGAATTGGGTCCAATTTTCAGACAAAACCTGGATCTTCGGTCTATTATTTCTTTTATGCTGAATATGGTTTACGAAATTAAAAATGTCGTCGGCTGTTGGGTTTTCAAACTCTAAACATAGGTGAGTACGTCGATGGCTATGGAATGCCAGCCCAAACCTAGTAATTTGGTCTCAAATTCATTTGTTACCGATTACCATTTACGAGATCAGAAATGAAATCGGCTATAATGTTTTCGAGTTTGGAAAATTGAAATCAGGCATTGACATTTTGATTGTAGGAGAGAGGATTGCTTTACAAATTCATAAGACATTTAGGCTCCTATATCAATATATTAAATTCTTTGCTAAACTCAAATCACCGATAATGTTAATAACAAATTTCTAATACATTGGTAGAGTTTAATTTTTTTATAGACATTGCTATATTAGCAATTATCTATACATAGGAGTAAAAATCAAGTAGATTTTATTCCGCACATAACATCTTAACTTTACAATTATCTAACACTATATAACATGATTGTAGTTTGAACAAGAATCTATAGACAATGCTAATCAATCAACTATCTATATATAGGAATAGAAAATA